>JAUBWS010077610.1:0-12971 GCA_032270445.1 Darlingtonia californica
AGTTTGAAACTTATGTCAGTTACCTATAACTTATATAAGTTTCAAACTGATGTTGAACGAGAAAGTGATAATTGATATGAAGAAACACTTATAATAGTATCTAACTTCTGTGAAAGTTTGAAGTGATTTGATAAAGTGGTTCAAAAGATATTGTCAGTTTCTATCTAAAGCCAAGTTTTGCTTAGTATCTTCTAGTTCTCAGTTTTCAGTCTCAAACTCTAGCAACTTGAGTTTTTAATGTTTTTATCAAAATCTTTTTTTTTATGCGTCAGTAGTTTTAATATTTTAATATTGATCATTTTTTTAAACTTATTTTATAGTAGGTCCACATCAGTGTTGTTACTGTAAAATTTATGACCTTATTCACCAAATAAAATAGTGATAACAATATTAACAATAGTTCAAATTAGAAAATTTTAATCCCTTTAAAAGGATATCTTTTCGGGTTCTGACAAATGCCCCATAATTCTTTACATGTTCAGCGCTATAATAAAATGTTTTTACACCAGACTACACCAAACACCTCCCAGCATCATAACATTTTTGTCTGGCGCAGTTCAGAGTTGTCAGAAGTGCATGTATGGCATAATTTTTGGCAACGTCCTGAGTTGTCAGGAGTGCATGTACGTCATAATTTTTGCAAAATAAACAAGATTTATGACAGACAACTCTGTACAAGTCCCGTGTATTGGCAGGGTCCTAAAAATAAATTGTCGAGCCCTCTGAATTAAGTAAAGTCTTGCAGCAAAAAAATGCTGTCATGTTTTTGAATTGCGATGGCAAAACATCAGTAACGACGGTAAAAAGAAAAAAACTTAAATTGATTTAATGAAGGTAACAAATAACAAATAACATTTTAACATTCTGAAAATGAAAGCATGGAGAAATCAGACAAAAAAATATTTATCATGAAGCCTCCCTTTATTCAAAAATTGGACAATTATTTATTTCAAACTTTTTTTGTTCGCAGACATGTCTTTTAACGTAGTGAATAAAAGAAAAAAATGCGACAACCAAACAAAGAAAACAAATTCACAACAAAAAGCACTAGCTCCATTAATTCAAAAAGTGGAAGATTATTTCCTGTCACGGAAGGAAATCAATACAATTTTTTGTAAATTTCACAAGCTTTAACTAATTAGTGGGTGCTGATTACAGGATCAAGAGTTCTTATAAGGAGGTACTAATGGGTGGTAAAAACATTATTTGAGGAATTGAAATTTTTTAATTTTGGGCTTGTAAAACTTGAGTTTCAAATGTTTTTGACTCTTAGATTAAAAATGATGTAGGCAAAAATTTGCCATTGTGACAGCTCAACGACAGTAAAAACAGAATGCTGTCATAAATTCAGAGGGCTGAGTTGTTTGGTCTGGTTTGATGCATACAAATAAAATCGTATCGCTTGGTCCTTTTTTTGGAGGATTGTGGTTGCAAATTTTTTCCATCAGCGGACAAAGCCTAGTTTAGTGGGCAAAACCCAGTTCAGCGGTTGAAACCCTGTTTTGCAAGATTCTTGAATTTTTCATGGCATTTTTATGTGATTCAAATAGATTTAGAGGGCCTCTTTTTTAAAGAAGTGACTCTCAATCATTCTTTTTTTTGTTTTTATTTTGTTGCTCTTGTATATGTTTTAATGTTAGTTGTATCCTTTTTTAATTTGTTTTTGTATATTTATCATTATATAAAGAAAAAAAACCTGGTTTAAGCGTAAAAACATTCAGTTTAATAACAGTTGAAACACAGTTTTCTATTCAGCGGCCGAAACCAAGTAATAGTTCCAAAAATAAAATAATGTATAAATGGGTGTTTAGTAGAATTTTATTAATGCTTAAATGAATGAAATTTCTACACTTTTTATAATGGAGACCAACTACCCCTAACCCTTCCAAAAATGAGTATAAAGGAAAAGTGAAAAGGTGTGACAGAGTCTTGACTTTAATGTCACGTCACTTACCCTTTTACTAGGGTTACCAACTTTTTCGTTTCATTTGCGCAAGATCTGGTCTTGCTGACACTTGCTTACCTGACCACTTACAAATCCACATGCAAAATAGCCATCAACCTTTTATTTTTTTGATTGACACTTTATATGGTAGATTGGGGATTTGCTTTGATAAAACCACAATATTTTTGATTATTTTCCAGAAAAATTCAGATTTTCCTTATTTTTCCATTTTTTTCCAATAACAATTTAGATACCTCCAATTTTTTCGATAAAAAATCTGATTTCCCCAATTTTTTTTAAGAAAATTCAGATTTTCTTGTTTTTTTAACCATAACAGAGGATTTTCCCGATTTCACATTTTTTTACATGTGTGGGTGGGGCATATCAGAAAGGTGTGAGAGTTGGCACACATGTTTTTTTTATAAGCATGACACTTATAAGCATATCTAGGCTCGGATTAGGGTTTTTTTAAGCATATGCTACGCATTATGCTGAGCCTTGGAAAAATGCTTTAGGATACATTTTTCCTGCACGTAATGGCAGATGTTTAAATGTAGAAAAAAAAATGGAAAGAGATGTAGAAAGGAAATATAAAGAAAATGTTTGAATATTGAGGAATCGCTGGAGGGGTAAACTGAATCATTGTTATAGAGTTTTCCTATTGATCTAAAAATTAGGCATATTTTTAGCCTGATTCGTCCGTTTCCATAAGCATATTTTAGCAAAATGTTTTACTGACAAGCGTATTGGAAACATATACTGATACATAAGCATATCCCAACCTGCTTTTGAATTTTTCATTGCTTTAAAAAAAAAAAACATGTATATATATAGATATGATTTGAAACAATGTTAAGAAAGTAAAAAAGGTAAAAACAAAACATAAAACGTCTATGAAAAAAACCAAATGATCTAAAAAAACAAAGTTACAGTAATAAAAAACAAAAAAAGAAATCTGCCGCTTGCAAGGATTATTTGAACCATCATGTTCTACATTAAGATACTAATGCCCTAACCACTTGGCCAACAACACTGCTTCCATGACAAAAACCTCAAAATAATATTCAACAAGTGCACATGTATGCTATGGTATTTATGCTATAGTTATGACCAATTGATACAAACTGGGTTTCAACCGTTAAAACTAGACTTTGTATGTTGACACAAAAAAAATTCATATATTGTGAGTCATCTGTGGTCTTCAGTTAACAGCAACCCATGACATAAAGCCCACAATTCCCAAAAACGTTTAGGCACATTTCATGATCATAATTAGAATTTGAAATTTGAATCCTTGGCTGAGTGGTTAACACACAGAGCCTTAGAACCCAGAGGTATAGAGATAGAGAATGATATTTATTTTGGATGGCCTCAGTAACCCAGACCCGTTTGACGGCTGATTGGTTGTTTCCAGGAGGTTCCACAGACAGACATCTATCACAACGAATTTGCGTCCAGACGAGCGAATCGATCGAGTAACAGTCTTCATTATTAAGTCAGTTCAACTAGATGTTAGGATAACTAATTTTTCAGAGCAACTCAACATGACAGTAACAGGGATCAAACCAGTGCACAGTAGTACGTCTGACTATACGACTGCGCCACCACTCCTACCGGTCTCACCTGCATGAATCGTAAATAAATAATATGAAACACCCAAAACAGTCTCCCTCCAACCAAATGCTTATAGAACCAAAACATTTTCAGACATGTTCACAAAAATACTCTCTGTCCCTTATCTTATTAGATTACCTGAACAAAAGTTTAGGCATTTTTCATAAATATAAGGATTCCAAACCATTACAGGTGTGTTCATGTATGTGGCTATGCCATGATGAGTATTAAAGCTCTCAAAAGTCTTATTTTGTTGTACAGTATCAGAAAAGGACAGAGTTTAAAACACAGTTGCCTTTTCTGAATTTAGCTTTGGTTAAACATTTAATGTTTATTGGTTAATAGCCAATCCACCACAGAGCTTCTATTAAAGCAAGTTCTAAATGGTATAAAAAACCACAATTCATTACCAATTGGAGCCACAACAGGTTCTAATTCAGCATCAAAAGGTTTGTCCAGATCATTATATCTTCTTTTTAAAACAGAGTTATATTGGGTAAAATCATTGTGCTCACTGGTGTCGTCAATAAATTTGTTAGTGGACATGTCTGATGAGAACAACGATCCTAGCGTTCTAAATCAAAATATTTTCAAGACAAGTTGAAGCTTGTCTCACAGACCTCCGCGTAGGAGGGTCTTAACAACATTGAAAACTCTCCTATTTCGCCGAGTTTATAATCTAGGCTGCTTCACATTACTCTGCGAAACACGGGTTTCTAACCTTACAATGTAATGTGTAACTTTTGTAAAGGTCGGCGAATCAGACAAGTTTATACCCTGCCTAATTTCGCGAGAAGAAAATTTCTGTCATAAAAATCCGCACAAATATTGTATTTTCGCGTATTTTGACAAATTGGAGTGTAATAATTAGTCTTCATAATTGAATTTTTTTAGAACTGCGCGGAATTATATATTTTAAAGTAAAGTAATTGAAAAGTCGTGATGTTTGCAAAAATTAAACCATAAAATGAACAAAAACAAGTGAACATAAAATTTAGAATATTCAACTACGGAGAAGGAGGTCACACGGCGGTCTATCATTTATCTCAAAATATTTTGTTCAAAAATCTGCGCTCGATTCTATTGCTTCAATCAAAGCATAAATAGTATAAATTAGCTATCAAAAAAAGACGAGAAAGTTCATCGGCTGAATCCAATACTTATGGGTTTGGTTGCATATATATAGAAGTTCTGAATTTCGGTTTTCGCGGAGTATGTTTTTTGGGCGGGTGTTTAGATTCTTGAATGGCCATTATCCTCTACACCAGTGTTGATAGTAAACTTCCTGATTTATTTCGAAGTAATTTCCCTTGAATAACAAGCGTCATAGTCTAGCTCACTCATTCAGAATTTCATCTAAAGCAGTAAGTTTTATTTGTGGTTTTAAACCACTAAAATTTTCCATATAAAGTCTGTAAAATGTTCGAAAGAATGAGAAGATCTGGGAGTTTCTTACAAGAGCTTTGGATTGGTTCCTTTTACTGACTATGCTGCCGTTCTTTAGAAAGTTGGTGGCATTTTGTCTTTTATTGAATTGATTTATTGATTGCCCTGAAAGAACAAGTATGAGCCATCTTAAGATATTTGCCTGGACTATTCAATCTGTCATAAAAGACCTACGAAAGAACGAATTGATCTCAAAGTGCAAGATAATAGCCATTTGTATCTTTCATCATTCAAAGGACGAAAAATCTTTTCCGTCGTAAGCTAGTATCAATAGTGGAGAATAAGCAGGCTTGGAAGGCGGGACTCCCGTAAACTTATCCGCAGCATTACTGGTCTTATAAAGCAATGTAAATCCCAGACAAGTAAATACAAACACCTTGTGTCATTAAGTCTCACTCGCAGAGTTTTTCTCTGGGGAAACCCAGAGAGGTTAATTCATTAAACAGTAATCAGCATGTATTAATCTACCATGTTTGCTTTACCTTTGACATTTGAAAATAATTATTATAAATCATACGACACAGGTAGGTGTGTAGCCAATCATCATGTCTTAATGGAGTCACGTGATTTGATTGTCTCATGATCTTTTTCTAATTACGCTATCTATGTAATCTGTCATGCTATGCGTTGACATAGTAACATTTAATGAAAACCTCACCCTGAAAGATAGCGGTTTTTCAGTCAACTGAGTTACCAAGCAATAAGAGTAGGATATTTTAAGACCTCAACAAACTAAGGATAATAGAATTGAGTTTCCACAAACTTTTGTTATGTGAGGAGACATTTTAAGCAGTTTAATAGGAGGTAATTTTGTGGCAAAATTTCTAGAGAACAGCAACAAAAAGTCATAAAAACAAACAAATCTAAAAGTTGTTAGAGCTCCTGGGACGTGGAATTATAGCAATCACCTAGTTGGTATACCAACTGTTTTCAATAGCATATCTTACAAAATAACGAAAAAATTCAATTTACTTCTTTCTTTCAAGAAAATATTTATAAGAAAATATTCCATCAAAATAAATCATCAGAAATTAAATTAACAATGATAAATACTGTATTACGTAAAGATACATTTATTCCAAATACTACAAATCTTTTATTGGTGTTAATTATTCATAATTATGACTAAAACATCAAAACAAAATTCAAATTTACATATATATCCACAGGGTGTCTCAAAAAATAGAGTCTGTCATAAAAAAAGCATTTGCAACGGTATAGAAAACTTTTATTTTATCCTTTCACTAAATTGGCGGTGGTTTTGATAAAATCTTCTGACTTTTTCTACATTATCCTAAATTTTTTGAGACACTTCTAAAAGGTGAATCCTAACTCACCAACAATCAAATCCATACAGTAACCCAACAAAAAATATGATGACTATGTAATATGTCGCCTGGACACCAATCTCTTATTTTAAAACATAAGAATGGTACTAAGTATATTCTTTCTGGCGTCCACTTACATTTGCTGACTGCTGATTTTTTATGAAAAAAATTGGAAAAATATTATTCTCAGAACATCAGCAAATGGAATAAGAGCTTGGTCTCCAGGCTATGTATTATGTAACGTAAGAATAAATTATCAATTCAATTATGTTTAATACGTACTAAAAGATATAAACAATATATTTGCCTTTAACGTTTTTTTATAAGAACGTCTAAATTTCAGCTGAGGCTGGATTTGCTTATTTCTCACTTTCTCTCAGCCTTAGACGTTCTTATTGATGTTTTTATAAGGAATTCAAATAAGAGGGGTTATAACACAAAGTATCGAGATTGCATTATTGTTCTAATTAACTCAATCTGGGTACGTTGTTAAGATGTTCTTAATTTTTGGCCTAATCACAGCCTGGGTGTTCTTATAAACAAGGTTGTAAAAAATAAATGATCATTCGGGTCTACCTTGTTACTCACATGTTAGAGAGAGAGGGGAAGGGGGTAGATTTATAAAGTAAAATTAATTTTGAGAGCAGTTACTTTACCACAATCACTTACCATCCTTTTTGAAAAATATAATATATATAATAAATCTGTTTAGTTCAGATCAGCTGAACAGAATAGAATGCTGAATGGGTATTCATGATTTTCGTCACAAGTTGGGCACATCATGTTTTGCCACTCAGTATGGAGATATGGGAATAAACTAATGATTTTAATAAAGTAAGTTATCTTATAAGTTTTATAGATCATTATCGACTCTTTTATGTGGATCATTAGTTTATTCCCATATTCCCGTACTAAATGGTAAAATATGGTGTGCCCAACTTGTGACAAATATCGTGAATAAGAAAATTCAAACTTCTTATTAAAAAAAAATTTCTAACTTCAAAATAACAGAACAGGTTAATGAACGATTTCTTGAAAAAAATATAAAATCTCAATATAAAAAATAGTATTTAAAAAATATACAAAACGATGAAAATAATTTAATGGAATAGAATCGAGCCAGGATCCTGATTTTTCATTTGGAAGATATGACGCAACACATCTTTTTTCGTGATTATACCAAGTAGTTTACTAAAAAAAGTAAATAAAAATTATCAACAAATATCACGACACAAGTCATCCTTTTGTCATTCTGTCACTTGTCAGCATTCAAAATAAATATCACAAATATCTATTGATTCTTGTTATAAAAATAATAGCTGAAACTGTATATCTCTGGCATGAATAACTTGTGCCATGTGTTGTAACCATAAGCACAATGCAACTGAAAAGATCACATGGTTTGCAAATTAATGTTTTTTGACGAGAAAATTATTGTTATCTTGTTGAATGGAATATCGATTTTCAATTTCGGACTTCGATCTCTTAGAGGCCTTTTACATGAGAATTTCATTTCGGGCTAAATGAAATTTATTTTAAAAGCCACGTCTCGAAACTACCCAAAATGAAATCATTTCGGTCAAAAAGACAGAAATGAAATTTCATTTCGGTGTCAAAGGAAACCCCTTAAGTGGTTACAGTTAATGGCATTGTTAAAAAATTTCATTTCGCCCGAAATGAAATTCTCATGTAAACGGCCTCTACAGGGTGTCCCAAAAAATGTAGCCTATTGTAGAAAATGTCATGAGAATTCATCAAAAGTACCGCATCTCAAAACAAAGGAGAAACTAAAAGTTTTCTATGCTGTTGCTAATGACATTTTTACGAGAGGCTACATTTTTATGGGACACCCTGTAAGTTGTTTTCACTTGTGCACTCGTAAACACCCAAAATTTTGAATGTGTTTATGGAAAGCACTTGTGATACTCTTGAGAATTGAAAATACAGCAGTAAAGAATGTTGCACTCACCCACTGTGTGTTATCAAGAGTTGTCGGAGACCGAGTTTTCTAAACATGTCAATAACAGCTTCCATCGGGGTGGCGTCTGTCGCAGTGAAAGGACTCTAAACAAATTTGACACTGGATTTGAAAAAAGTTGTCAAAGCAAACATTATCTGAATATCTGTTACACAATTGTTTTCTTATAAAAATCTCAAAACAGTCAACATTCATGAAGAGACGAACACAACTGATTTAAACTTACAGCATCTAAAATGTGTCTCAGACTCAAAGGCGGAATTCCGTCGACACCGATAGGTGGAGGGTGTTTTGAAAAATAAACTTTGGAAGCAGTCACCGTCTGGTCATTTCGCAGACGGCCATGATCTACAAAAGTAATAATTGGTTTTTTATTTACAGATTGAATAATAAATTTCAAGTTAATTCTTATTCAATAGAGAATAGCTTATCAGTAAAAAGTGGGGGAAAACTAACAACAATTTGCCATAAAAAATGTTTAGCCGACACCAAAGGGTTATAAGCAACCATTTTCACTTTCGAACCTTTCCAATTTTCGCATTGGCTTTTTATGGTAAATTCATATACATTCGAGTTAATTCTAACTTTAAAGCCAAGGATCATTAATTTTTTCTCAACAGTTTACATGAAAAATGAATACGGTTTACTCCCGATAACTTGAACCTCCAGGGGCCAATACAATAATTTCGAGTTAACGAATGAGTGAGTTATCGAGAGTATTAGACGAAGAGGAATAAAAGGCTGTTAGAGTTATAAGGGATTGTACTGTCTTTGATTTGCTTAAGTTTTTCATCGACTATATTTCATACTGATCTACTGATATGGTAGTAGTTACGAGAATTCACTTTATTACAAAAAAAACAGAAATCTAGTTCAATGAAATAATTTCATACGGAGTGCTACTTTCAAATCACGACGACTGACAAATCCACTCAACATTTGTGATTGTTGATCTACAATCACGGGGAATCCATTGAACCGAGATTCTTCCATCAATTGCTCTGAAATATAAAATATCTTAGTTGTTATTGTTGGCCTGTACTTTTATTGATAGTTGGCCTGTACTTACTCTTGCGTTACATGCATTCTAAAAACCACTTTCTACTTACACACTTTTTCGCTAGTTTTGTTCGACGATCAAAGCGCCCTTAATCGGCGCATGCATGGAAATGGAAATTGTGTAATTCTTTCTGTGCGCTTTTGCGTGCTTTGTTCGTTCCAAATTTCTATTCCCTCAAAAATCAAGCAAAAGGGCCTTGTAAAAGCCAATCAAAATACAACATTATTATAAAGGTCATAATCAGTATACGGGTGTATTGCATGTAAATGCATTCGTTTATGTTCATGCTTTTAGAATGGGTTTTTGTGGACTCAATAGTTGGTCGTATTAGCGTGCCCAGATTGCGTCGAACCAAAACTATTAAATGGAATACGGCCTTAAAACCAGTTTTCTATGTTTTGGGATTTCAAATGTTCCTCATACGCAGCCAAACAAGTTTAGGTTTTTCCTTCCAACACAGAGATAGATAGAGGTGTCAATTCAAAGAAGAAAGTTAAAATTTATGATCGACCTCAATTCATTTAACTTCTATAGGATAACATGAACTAAGAAAAAAACAATAACAAAAAACAAATAGTAAACAAGATTATGTGGGTCGGTGTTTATTGGAGTAAACATGAAGTTACAATCATAAAGCTTTATCCCACAAGAGACAAAAATCAATAAAAAAGCAGTTCCGTACAGTCCAATCAAAATTTGACCTAAAGCATTTGTCCGCTATAAGAAATTTGGGATAGGGTAAACGTACTTAAGTGTCATGCTAAGAAAATTTTCGTGTTTTGTTTAATCAAAATTTCCAAAGGCATGAATTTTCGCAAAAATTACCGAAAAACGCGGAAAACGTGAGGGTTTCTGCTCGCAAAATGTACATATGTGATTAAGCTGTTGAGGATTACAGGGAAACATATAATCGCAGTTTTGCGATTCTTGTTTAAATTTAAATTGTGTTTGGTCGAACTTTTGAGGTATTGATCCGACTCGGTTTTTATATTCGAGTTTAGAGAAAATAGAATTTTTGAGATATTTCAAAAGTTGAGATTCAGGATCGGGCTAAAGCAAATTCCTCATCTGCCCTCTTATTTAAGCGAGTCACAAAATTTGATTCGCAATGGTTGGACTCCTTATAAAGCTAGCCAGTATCGATGAAAGTAATTTTAACTTCTTGGTTATTTTCTTAAAACTACAAACTTAAGACTATAAAACACAATAACCTGGATTCAATAAAGAATGGTACGTACTTAAAAGGACACTACAAAAAACCAGATTATGCCCAAATGTAGTCGAGGGAAAATTGATGCGAACGCAAAAATACATCCCGAAGGAGAACAAAATGATTATGAAAATTATGAAAAGAGTACCTAATTCACCAACTGTAAATCCATTCTTCGGTATGCATATCAAAGGTGAGGCATTACGTCTGAAATAAAAAAAGGAAACAATGAATCTAGATAAGATACAATGCGTATCACATCATTTGTCCCCCTTAACTTTTTGACCTTAACCAGTCCCCTGTAGCACGGAGATGAGGAGAGTATTAAAGTTTAAAACTTAAAATAATTCTTCAGATTTAATACAACTATTTTTGGATGCGTTACAACTCCCAATTCGCTCTCCAAATCCCCTTCTAGGCGGATGGTAGAAGTATCAGCTTTTATATGCTAATATCTCAAGATTTACGCATGTTTCAGGTGTTGAAGCTTCACTTTTCTGAAAGAATGTTTAATTTTAGGTAATCTTTTTCCAAACCACCCTACCTTTTACACATTTTGGTGTAGTAGAGGTAGCAAGCTGCTTTCATGAGGCATGTATGGAAGGTTTGAGTAAAATTAAAAACAAGACAAGATGGCACCACAGCAGTATATATACAACGGAAACATTGTGATTGATTCGAAAAAGATAACTATAGGTTTGAAGATGTTACTTTAATTTTTTGGTACAGTCGGTGTATAGAAAGAAGGGTTAGCAAGCTGGTTTCATGGGGTATGTATGAAAAGGTTAGGTAATTAAGTTGAAAGAGAAACTAAAGGTTTGAAGATATTACTTTGAACTATTGGAAGGAGTTGATATATAGAAAGTAGGGGTTGAAAGTTAGTTTTATGGGTCATGCATGAAAGGGTATTACTTTAAAATAGTCAAAGGAGATTATTACATGTGAAAATCAGCAGCATTAATCAGAAAGTGTCAATAAGCCAATCAAATCACGCTACATATTCTTTATAAGTCTCTAAAAATAACGAAGCTGAAGTATGTCAAAAAATTGGCTTTAGCTTGACTATAAGTAATAGTCTCCAATCCGCAGTTCCTCTTTCGAATTAATTACTTAACCCTTTCAGCATGACCCATAAAACTAGTTTTATACCCCTATAATGAATATGGGGGGAGGGGTGCAACTGGTAGTTAATATACTTTCAAGACATGTATAACTAATCATGATCTCTAAATTTCATATGAATGTAAAAACACATAATTACACTAAATTATACCTCGGTTTCATGACGTCAGCAGCTAGCGTGGTATGTGTAAATTCCTCTTTCGTATCGAGGTAAGGATACCCATTCAAATGAATATGTTCGTCGTAGCTAATCCGATTCGGAATCAAGGAAAATTCTGATTCATATTATTAAGTATTCATTCATGCATTCAAACAGTGACACGTGACTATTACTGCACCATGTAGACCGATACCTGATGCATTGGTCGCATACCTCACAGGTGTCTTCGCGTAGGAGTTCAAGTCCGATAAAATTTTGTGACATCATGGACGTCTTGTATTAAATGCTCCGCATACTTCAAATTTCACACATTCTAATGTGTTCCGTCACGCCACGCACAAAATTGACAAACACTGGTGCTTCAAATTTTACACATTATTATGTTTCGCGTCACAATACGATTAAAAGTGAGACAGTTAGGGGCCTTCCGTTTAGGTTTCTAAAGAGGTCTAGCCTGACTGGTGGAAGTCCAGACGGTGAGGGAAATTTAAAAGACTTTGTATCCAGAGTACAAATTGTTTTTCTAGAAAATCTCAATTGATTTTCAAAGTCAGGAAAAAGATACATTCCTTCTTTTCCTAAAGCATCACCAACCCATTTACTGGTCATAACAGCCACCATCAGTGGAACTATGTAAGTCAATCCGCCTGTTAATTCAAACATTATCACCACCAATGACACTGAAACACGGAAAATATAATAAAAAAAGGTATAGTAACAGGGTGACCCCTCGAAAATCCAAACCAAATTCCATGACTTTTCCCACAGTTCGTAACCACTCTCTTAGTTCAACCTTCCCCATATCCTTTATTTCCCCTAATATCTTAAAAATATCTCCCCCCTCCCCCCCCCCCCTCTTTGTGTGAACGTAATAAATGGATGGCCCCATGCTGCTATTTTTCACGAAAATAAGAAAAGTTTGGAAAATTCAAACCAGGAGACGTCCAAAAGAAAATCAATCAGAGGGATGCAAGTACGCAGAAAATGTAATTTTTAGTACATGGAATGTTATCAACTTATTCAGAAAGTACATAGTCAGCCTTAAGGTAACTAAAGAGTACCTAAAAGTACTTTATTTGTGGTCATTTTGAAATTGATTTGACATGCC
>JAUBWS010077632.1:14067-26811 GCA_032270445.1 Darlingtonia californica
ATGAAGAAGAAAAAGTGAACTTTTTACTGAAACAAGGTAAATGTTGGAATGTTTCATAAAAAGATTCTGAATGTTTTGACATTTTAAATGAGAAAAAAATTTAAAAAAATCAAAAAAGGTAAAAAAAACAGGGTTTTTTAGCGAAAATTGTCTTCAAACTTTCCGCTATATATTTCCATTGAAAAAAGATTTTTAAAAACGTTTTTTCACATTTGAAATCGCAAAAGATTCAGGCTTCTTTCTTGAAAAACATTTACCTTGGTTCGCATTTTTTTTCTTCATTTTCTTCAAATTCAGTTCTTCTTTCTTCAAACTAAAATGTTCGGAAATTGTTCCACTCTCAAAAATCTTTCCAACGATACAAATTTATTGATTTTTATGAATATTCTAAAAAGTTACATTAGTTTGAAAAATTAGACTTTAGAATAAGATAATCGTATAAATCAGTCATCCCTATCATGTCATTATAACTATCCACAATACATTGCTGCTCGTATTGAGAAAATCAAACTACGTTATTGACGTTGTATCTCAGATCAAATTTCAACATAGTTTAGCTTGATAGTGGCAATCATCAACCATATACATCAACCATAGTAGGAAACTTATTTCCCTCACGTTACAACAACAACTGCTGAGCAAAGTGTTACTTTCACGATGATTGTAGATACATTTCAAAATGATTTTCAAATCATAGCAGATAAGACATTAATTTCCTTTCGGTAAAACTTGTTATCACCCGCTTATAAAAATCAACTCTTTCGCAAATAAGAAACGTAAAAGTTAATACCTTAGTTATATAAAGCCTCAAAGATCGCTAACTTTGAACAATCTTTGATATCGATATGTTCGTTTGAGCAATGAATAATAGGAACTGATAGTGTTATAATTTTCATAGTTTTTCTTGACAATTTGCAAATCAAAACAATAATTGGCTACGAATTAAAATTTTCTGGCTTGATCAGGAATATAGTAATAATTGTAAATGAAAAACAAAATATATTATGAAAGAGGGCAAATCGAATACAAGCAATTACCTTTAGTTTTATTTGCAGACAAAAGGGTCATTATTCACTATTTTTTCCTGAAAAATAAATTCGAAAATGAGCATAAAACATTTTTTTGAACAGCTTTTAATGTCTCATCTATTCCACTTGTGAAATTCTGAACCAAGGATGAAAATGTACCACTTTTTTTGCATTAAAATAAAAAGAAATCTCAATTTTCCAATACTACTTGGTTGAATACAATATCAAATACATTGTTTGCCAAAATATTACCACAGGTGGCTATACAGCATTTTATTTGCATGTTTGATCAGTTTCGTGTATTAGCCTAGCCCTTGTCGGGAATACTTTAGATGCAGAAACCTTTTCGTTTCGTGTAAATAAACTTTCGCGAATCACTGAAAGATTAGTTAGCATTAAAGATTTCCTGTATTTTTGCTAAACATAACAAAAATGAGTGATTTAAAAACCGTTCATTTGAGAAACAACCATAATAACGTACGAAATTTTTTGCGGGTATTTCCCCGTAGTAGAGTATCCAAAAGAACCTACACAAAACAATGCGACAGACATTTTGGACTTTTGTGATTTTTTTGTCTACGCTACAATTTCACAAACCATTTCATTATTAAAATATTCATCGTTCAATCCACGCGAAATTTTTCGGAAGGTTGATTCGTTTAAATTAATCCATTTATTTCAGAGAATGTCCTTGATGTAAAGTATAAATGATAAAAAAATAAAAATGGAATATCTATCAAAGGAACAAAAGACAGAGGGGATTCACAAAAGTTTTCTGTCTTTATCAAGCAAAAGTTGTGAGAAACTAATCATGCAGAAATTGTTGCGATTACTCAACTGCGAAACTATTCCACGCAAATTTTTTTCAAAATGCTAATTTTTTGCTTGAGTTTCGCAAGTTTTAGACCTTGCCAAAATTTCTCTCGCATTGTTTTCTCCGATTTATTATTGACTGGTGAACAAAGATTACTCAAAACGTACTCCAAAAAATCTATTTCAACTCCGGGTAAACTCTTTCTACGGTTATTCCTTTAAATGGGTATCGTAAAAATGAGAGTGTTGTTTATTGTTCTGTCATTTTTAATCCTTTCAAATTTAAAAACATATTAAATATGTATAAATAATCTAAATATTCTAATGTATCACTACACAAACAATCCATTTCTTCGAAATATTTATAATCTAGAAAATTGTTCTCTATGTTATTTCTCGCATTCCTCGAAAACCTCGGATATGTATATGAAATACTGATACAGACATAACTGCCTTTTAATCAGTTAAAATCGAACTTTTTTGTAGTAAATAAGATGTTTTTTTCCTGTAGTGAAATCTGCCAAAGCTTCAACAAATGATAGAATAACTCTACCTAAAAACTTTAATTCAACATAATTTTAAATCGAAATAATTTTTAAAAGAGACATTGAATTAATGTGAGATTTTATAAAAGAAATTTTCTTACATAAAATGTACGTATTCTACGTAATTTAAGCGAAAAATGCGATTATTGCAATGCTCGTAAAAACATCGAATAAAAATCTTGAAAAATACTGTATTTAAGATATCGTTTTGATTTTCGTGGCGTTCATTAGTCTTTCCTTTTCTTTTAAGTTTACTGTAGTATAAAAATTATTTCGATTTGATTGAAAGTAAAGTAATTTGACGTAGCTAAATCCTGACAATGCAGATTTCTTAAAGTTTCCAGGACCAAAAATCGAGTTACCATAATGTTTCGAATAAACGCCCAGGGCCCTTTTTAAATTTTAAGGGGGACGTTCATTTAAGGGAGCGTTAAAAAGAGGGAGGCGTTCTTTAAATTTAGGAAATCTTAAGCACCGTAAATCCTCTAATAAACGCCTCCCTCTAATAAACGCCCCCTTAAAACAGAAATATTTTATAAACGCCCCTCTTAGGAAAGGCGTTAATTAGAAGAACCTTAGCAAACGTGTTAAAACGTCTCTACTTTAACGTTTAAGGGGGCGTTCATTCGATGCATTACGGTAGTGACAATATTGACCAGTAAAAGCTAATTATCAAAACAAGCTTTAATTAACTTTTCCATAATTTTTGAACTGGAAACCAACCCTTAATCAGTCACAAAGACAAGTGAACAGTATCAGGTTGAGTGGTGTGTTTTAAATCACGTGTAGCCATTTTTAATGAAGTTGACCCTATCGATCAAGGATTTAAATTACTTAAGTAAGTACTTACTCAACTTAGGTATTAAAATTGTTCAAGTAAAATCATCATTGCTAGGGATATTAATTGATACACCAAATTGTTTTGATAATTGTAACAGCTGTTCTTCAATCAATGCATTCTTGTCCAAAGATTTTTGATAGTTATATTTTAGATCTTCCAGTTCTTCAAAAAAGGCTGGATCGAATGAAGACAGTTCTTGTTTCAACTAAGAAAGAAATGGTCGTAAATAAGAATAGAAAGAAGGAAAAAGAGGAAGTTTGGAAGATTAACAAAAAACGTAAAACAAATTATCACCTTTTTATTTTCAGACGTCAACTTTTGTCTTTCGATTTCCATGGATTTAATTCGAGTCCTTAAAAGATAAACCGAGCCATAAATGATTAAATATGGACAGTAGACAGGCCATCTTTCAAGCCAAAAAAATCATATTATCTTGTTATTTCAGATTGATATTTACAAAATAAGAAAACTTGATGAAAAAGGAATTCACCTTAAGTCGACTTCCATTGCTAACATCTTATCATAATTTTGTAACTTCTTCAGGATTTCATCTTGAGCCTATAAGGTATTACCAAGGGTCTTTTACAATAACAATTGACTACTTTTCTTCTACGAAGGGAGTAGGAGAAGGGTGATTTTTTTGAAAGAGGAATAAGACTTTTGGGTGCAGTTGAAATTTTTACATATATTGCATTTCCTTATTTACTTACCACATCAACAACATGTTCACCATCATTTGTTAATTCTCTTAATCGATTCAGTTCGTTATATAGTTCCGCTTTTTCGCTTTCCACTCGTTTTACATGAAGTCTAAAAAAATAAGCAGTGTGATAATATACAAGGATAAACTTTGACACAAAATAAAACAAAGAAACTAAAAATCAATCTACCTGCACTGCTGTAACGCCGTGACAGCCTCGTTTTCAGTTCGAACACCAGGAGGGAAGTTTTGTAAAAATTCAACCTATACATAAAATATATAATTCACTTGAAAAATCAAATTAGTTAATTACAAATATAGTTTGATGGAGGTGTGCTTTTAAATAAGAACTTTTAAAGGGATTCTATCATCATTTTCAAAACGACCTATAATGCAAGATCTCAGTAAGAAAAGAAGCCAATTCCAGCCAATACACGTCATCTTTCTTTCTAGGATCATGTTAAATAGTTAATGTTTAGTTAAACCAAGTTGCATCGAAAGTATCGTGCTAAATATATTCGAGAAATCTTGCAAGTATCTCTATAATGTTAAGATGCAATACTTGAAAAACAACAGTTAGAGAAGATGTGTTTTTCAAGTGTTATTCGGTCGGTTTGCATAGTGATTGGACAGGCAAGAAACTAAATTTCTTTTTGAAGTATCTTTTCATAGAGTGCTTTATTTTGACAACGGTTTTTACCAATGATCATGTTTCATTAAGTACAAAAAATAGTGCGAGTTTAGTAGTTAGTAGTTAGTAGTAGTAGTTTTTCATGACATAATTCCTTTAATGATTGATATTTCTTTAAACAGTGGAAATATTCTGATAATTTCAATTCACTGACTTATATAACAATAATAATAATAATAATAATAATAATAACAATAATAACGGTTTATATTTCAGCTCCATAAATTTACAAAATGGCTCTTCTCCTGAAATAATGTATAATATTCGTATATGCATAATAGTCAGTGAAAAAAAAAATCAAAGTAAAACAATATTATATAGTATGTTTCACAAAATATAGGAAGTATTAATAGCAACCTAGAAATTGGGAAGAAAAAAAAAACCTATTAATTTTGTGGAACATACTACATAAGCTCAAAAACCTAGTAAAAGAAAATTGAATTTCGAACAAAACAACAACAAAAAAACAATGAAAGATCAAGTATTGTGTAAAACTAAAATACATAGAAAGAACACGACAAATAGGAAAAAGGTAATGGATAACAATATTGAAAAGAGCTCAATCACTACTTGAGAAAATAACGGTATTGGCAAATTGGTCAGAAAAGAACAGGCTTAATAGAATAAAACGCTTGTAATAAACACCATAAAATATCACCCACTAAGAAATAAAAAAAAACCCAAATAAAATAAAATAATATTTATCATACAGTTTGCATCAAAAGAAGATTATACCAGTAAAAGAATAAGAAAATAAAAAAACTAGTAACGGTAGAATCAGATTGAATGCATACTATGAGAAGCTTGCTAAGAATGTAAAATAAATATCTTGAATCCTTGGGAACTGAACCCTCCCCTCAAATAGAATTATGAAAATGTGAGGAATAGATGAGTAAAATGATAAGCACCTTATTTGTCAGTTCTTCAATATTTCGTAAGAGGTCAGCTTCTCTTTCGGCAGATCCTCTGATGTGTGCTTTGATATCTTTTAAAATATCATTCTGAAATTATCAAAATGGAAAATAATACTTCTACCAATCAGGGTCATAGAAATTTGAGCAATGGAATTTTAACGTTCGAAAATTAGTAATCTGGAAATAAAGATCTTTAAATACTTCCTTTCACATGGGGGGAGGGTCAACATCCAGGATACTAACCCACAGCCAAACCAAAGGTACTTATTTCTTTCAAAATATAAGTACACCCACCCACCCAAACCATATTTCTTGCTTGGGTACCCCTAATTTCAAAATTTTAAAGCATGATATACCCGGTCAGGGGGTATGTGTAGCCCAAGGTTCGGAAAGGTTCTCTTTAGAGGGATCTTTTTGGCAAAGTTTTAGAAATTTTTGCTAATCCTTTCGAGGACAATTTTTGAAAAACTTTCTTCAAATCGTAGAAATGCAAACTGAAAATTATTAGAAAGTCAAGAATTTAGTAAATAAATACTTCTTTTTGTTTACATTTTGTCAAAAAACAGCCAATCAGTACCCAGGTACTTATCAATTTTGCTGAAAAAAAGGCCATACCTACCAAATAAGTACCCGGGTACTTATCAATTTTTTTTTGTAAAAAAAGACCTATTCACCGGGCTATGGGTCAGTATCCGGATGGCCTCTCATTTCCTTTAGAAAACAACACCTTTCATATCATATAAGCTTTTGAAAAGAGAAAATCATAGAAACATCATCACCTTCTTGGAGATTTCTTGGTTTAGAACTCTAACTTTTTCTTCGTACATTTTGTTGACGATAACAGATCGATTAAAACCATCACTTGTTGTCAATGTACCAACTTTATTATTCAATTCCTCAAGTGCATTTTCTCTCTTAAAAATGTGCAAAAAATACATCGTTGGTACTACTTTCGCGGAAACAAATTTGAAATTGTTTTCTTTTACATGATTCGCGAATACTAAAACCCACGAATCGCACATTTTTCCATCTGATCAAAGACCTCACATAAATTCCCGTAGGACCCGCAGGGATTGTCAGAATACCAAGAGAACGGTTTTTCTGCGGGTGCTTTTCCCAGTTATTTGTTAGTAATTCCCGCCACCTGCGCGTATTCAAGGTAATTAAGGGCAGTCAAATTTGCGGACTAGTCTGTAATCTATAATACAGTACCGCAGATTACTTGATGAAGTCAAAATTTATGCAAATCTTATTTCAGTAAGTTTATTAAAAGGCTAAAATTACACGTCTATTACCATTTGTAGTTGGCGAAATCTTGAGATCTCTTATCATTCTACGGTACAGAAAATAAACCATTCTACGAAGGGTAACAGAAAATAAGCCATTAAACGAAGGGGTAACGCAGGTAATGAAAAGTCTTTAACCTTTTAACTCGCATAATTGTTTTTGGATAAAATGCGTTTAAAAATATTTGCCCTAATCAAAATTGTGCCCAAAATTTTCCACGCCCAAATCCTAAAAAATGTGCCCAAAAAACTTCTCCGCTAATATTTTATTCGCCAAAATATTTGTAGTTAACGTAAGAAAGTCATCAATCTTAATCAAAAACAAATAAACGAATAAACAAAAAAACCTCTTCCAGACGAGCTTGAACATCAGTATTTTTCGCTTCAAGATTTTGTATGGCAATCCTTAATTTCTCTGATCTGTTCTTTTCCTAAAGAAAGACAAAAAGAAGAAAATTCAAAAAATGAAAATTATTATATTACAGAAGCATCTTTGGTTTTTCACACGATATCAATGCACTGAAAAAGAACAAAAATAACCTTTTCAATTTCTTTCCTTAGTTTTTCATTTTCGTGTAAAACTCTTCCAGAAGGTTTAGAAGAACTTTCTCGCTGATTGTCTGGCAGTTTCATTTGTTTCAATCTTTGGACTTCTTGCTGAAAATCAAAATAAACAGAAATATGGATTTAGGATCAGTTTCAGACAGTTTGAAAAACAAATCAGTACTTCAATTTTATTACTTTCAATGTTTTGTTTTCTTTCACAAGATCTGAACTTGGCCTCGTTTTGTCTGCCTTCTTTTTTAAAGAATCATTTTCACTTTGCAGTCTTTCTACCACCCTTCTCATGGCTCCAATAACACGTTCCATATCTTGAACTGACTGTCCACCAGTGCCAGTTCCCATGGCGACCTACATAAAAAAAATTGAAAAATAAACATGTACACAATATCTGACAAAAAGATTTCTCTCCTGAATTCCGGTTACATAACAAAATGTGAATGCTTAACCCTATTTAGGATGGTGCATTTTAGAGCCTTCCAAAGTAATACTTAATTGACGAAACAGTGTCCTTTGTCATAAAAGAAATAGAATGACGTCATCAGTTTTTGGATGACATGGTTATTTTCATTCTCGGAAAAATTTGAAATTTAACGAAAGAAAATGTGAAATTTCGTTTACTGTTCATAAAATCAATAAAAACTGGATAGAAAATGCTACTGATGATCATACATAAATTTGTATATAGTCAACAATGTCATCATGCAAAAGAAAGTAGTGATAATTAAAAGCAAGATAATCAATCGATTTTTTTAGAAACAACTTTTGAAACAGTTTTTCAATTTATTCAATTTAATACGTTTAGTATCGTACGGATCAAATAAGACTGGATATTACAAAAATCTAATAGAATAGAAAAATACTATTACTACTAAAAATACTATAATTTTATACTATAAACTCCTACCCATACGATAACTATTACATAACAAATATATTGATTTTGACATGAAGCAGTTTTTTCTTTCAATATTCAGCAAATATTTTCTACTATTCGTCAATGATAGTACATTGAAAAACTTCTTCAAAACTTTGAACGAAAAATGGAATGACATCTTCGACAGTAACGTTTTTCTTAATTTCCCGCGATAATGACGTCACACTTTTTCCATGGAGACCACACGGAACAATATGGTCAAACCAAGATAGATCTGTATCACAATTTAAAGCTAATCCGTGACTAGTGACATATTTTTTACAATGAACACCGATAGCAGCAATTTTATTATCACCTATCCAAATTCCAACATCGTTAGTTCGATGGGTCACTACGCCAAATTTCAAACATGTCTCCATGATAACTTGTTCTAATTTATTGATGTAGCAACGTAAACTTAAATTATAATTTTTGAGGTTTAAAACAGGGTAACAAATCAGCTGTCCTGGTCCGTGGAAAGTGATTAGCCCACCTCGATCTGTGTACTCATATTCAGCATTCAATTCTTTCAGATTCCTGATCTCATTTTCATCCATATAATTTTGTGTTCGAACTCCTACAGTGTAAACAGGGTGATGTTGGCATAGTAACAGATAATCACGTGAATCTTGAACATGTAAAGTATTCTTTTGTGGAGTTTTACGTTGGATGATGGAATTCATGTTATCTATAACAACTTTATATGGTTGCACACCAAAGTTTTTCCGTACAATATTTTGGAGAAGAAGTCTGGACAGACGCATTTTTAATTTATTATTATTATTATTATTATTTTCATTTACTATCTAAAAATAAGAAAAATTTCATTAGAGATCACGGAAGACATACTCAATTTAAATGGAAAACAATTTGACAGGTGTAATTTTCTTTTAAATCAGTTTGACCTTCCACAAAACATGGAACTACTGAAAGATAGTGGGTTTTGTGCGTGTGCATGCTCGAGTAAAGTATAAAAAGCAAATAAAAATTGTCTGCGATGATTTGAAATGATTTGAATTTTTCACTTATCCTATAAATATAATTTCCAGAGAAAATTTCGACCTTTGACGTGTCTTTCAAAGAACTAAAATCAGAAAAATTGGTTTCATAATTTTAACCAGGTTCCTTTCCAGTCAAAAGAGCGATCAAACTATATTAAGATTCAAACGAATGGGTATAACATAAGGTTTCAAACCAAACTACAAAAAATGATCGAAACGATATATAAAAAATACTTGCAAAAATTCTAAGTAAATAGTTTTACCAGTTTAATAATAACAAGGTCGGTAAATACATAACATGAAATATAAGTAAAATAACCGTCCAAACTGTTTCGTCTCTTTCTTATTATGTCAATCCAGTTATTTGAAAATAAGAGAGTAATTACAAAATATTGTAGTGCAAAGTAAGGAAAGAATTAAGCTTAAAACAAACCTTTTTCGACTTTTCTTTTCTTTTTTCACCTTCCAATTCACCTTTTAAGATTTCAACATATTCAGTCAAATCTGCCACCCGAGCCTACAAGAAAGATATGTGTTCATAAAAAAAGGGATAATAAGGGACAGCCAATTACCATAAAAGAATATTTTTCAACTTACTTTTAAACGTGGAACATCTTTGTTTGCCTGCTCGTTTTCAAAACGCAGTTCCATATTTTCCTAAAACATATTCAAACTTTCTATTCAAAAACTTTTTTTAATATGCATAAGACACACTATACTGACACCCTCAAAAAGATTTTTGGTTACTAGTATTAAGAAGAAAAAGAATTATACCTTTCGAATTTCTAACATTTCTTTTTGTAACTTTTGTTCACGTTGAAGCGTCCAATCAAAGCCTTCAGGATCTTCATCAGCCTAAAAAAACATCCAAATGTTTAACAAAACAGCAACTACGCTAATATAAAGTAACCGCTTTTTCTGGTTGCGTCACAGACCAAAGAAATTAAATTTAAAACTATTTTCTTCTACTAAGCAATCATCAGCGACGGGAGGAATTGATTATTTTAAATCCAATACTCTTAATATAAATCAGAATGTTTTCTTGACTCCCTAGATGTCAGCTTAGAGTGACCATACTGTGTATTTTTTAGTACGAAGGACCATTATCAAGGGTAATAGAATTCATTCTATGGTTACCTGTTTTCTCATCAACTGACTTTCAATTGCATGTATAGTTTCATTTTGTTGACTGACTTGTATTCGAAGTTCCTAGAGGTAGTAAAAAATCATTAACTATTTTGTACTTGGTTCCAAACTTGAAGAAATAGAGGAGAAATGGTTTAATATTACTGGCTCCTTAGATTTCCCCTTGCGCCCAGATTTTAATGACGTCATCAAAATTCTTTTATCAAGTTGTTTTAAATGCAGAAAACAACCTCAGCGCCGGACTTTGTTCAAAAACAATGTCCCTATCAAAAGTTATGGATAAAAGTCATTATATAACTTGAGTTTTGCCATGCCACGATTACAAATTCCTGAATTTGACGCCTTACATCAATATAGAAAAGAAATAATTTTGCCTCAGTTCACAAAATCTTATTAGACATCATTTAATGAATAATTTGATATCATATGATACCATCATCACCATTGTCAGCTTGTCAAATAACAGGTGGCAAACAATAGAATTATGTTAATGTAAACATCTCCGGTTCCACGAGGGCAATTGACTTCAACTTTGTACAGTGGTAGACCATGACAAATACAGACCGGTCTGTTAATTATCAACCGCATCTAGTGACGTGATTTTTATTTCGGTCACGTGATCGGTTGATAATTTACAGACCGGTCTAGATCAAACATTATTCAAAATCTTTGAAAAATAGAATTTGGTCCGCAAAATACACGCTGGTCACGTGATAAATTAAAAATGGTACTAATCTTCCTCGTTTTAGTAGGTTTACCACTGGTCCAAATTTCAAGTCAATAGCACTTGTAGTTCTTGAGATGGGGGAAGGGGGTAAAATAGGTCGTTCTACAAAGGGTTAAAAGATTTGTTCTACTTTGTTAGATGGATTGTTAAATTAAAAATAATTAAAAAACATTTTGTCATTGTTTCATCAAATTTTGTCTCTTTTTCAACACATTTGATGATGTCATCTCATGAGAGGCTACCATTCTGGAGTTACTTATCAGAAATTCTGTAGATAACATGGCAAAGTATAACTAGGCAAAATTTCATATCGAAAGTATTTTCCAATCAGAAATTATGCAGGAGGTGGGGGGGGGAGGGGGGCACTATGTATCTTTCGGAGCCAGTAGGATTAAGATTCACACACATAACATATAGGATAGAAAGCATCACAAACCTGAAGTTCTCTATCACGATCGATATTCAATTGACGGGTAATTTCATTATTCTAGATGAAAAATATTGCTTGTTACGACTGACTCAATAAAGAGTCGATCGATTAATCTTTGTTCAATCATTTAATATAAATTAATATTTGAAAAAGACGACTTTTCAGTCACAAACTTTTTTATCTATTTACTGCTTAAGCTTTGTTTTGTCTTAAGAAGTGGAACCGGGTATCAGAGTTAGATCAATCCATTGTCTAGACATTGGATACATAACATGAGAAAGCATGGCATTTTTTATTGGTGTTTCATTAAAAGCTACTATGCAAATGTACTTTAAAACAAAGAATTGTTGATTCATTGGCTTTAAATGGCTTCTATCATTATATTTTAATATATAGTTAACAGTTTTTAAAACAAAGTGGCAAATAAATGAATGTGTAGCTTTCAAATTATACATAAACAACTACACAAAGTTTTATTTTTGGTATGTATTATGTAAAGTATTTGGATGTTTTGCGAATAAACTAGGTAGGCAGCGACTAAGCGCTTGGAACATAAAATATATAAATGACATATGAAGCAACGAAAAAGTCAATTTATTCATTCTACTTCGATAATATAATTTGCTGGTTCTAATTCAATTCGTTGAGAAACAGTAGTTGAACCATTTTTAACTACGTAATCTTTAAAAAATAAAACGAAGCAAATACCTCATCCTCCAGCTGGAATATTCTTTGCTTGAGACCAGCAATAATATCATCCTTTGCTATGCGATTACTTGGCTTTTTGTCAACATCATGTTTTGACAAACTAAATTGAAGTATAATTCATGGATTCTAACAAATATTCATGCAATGCTGCCAAGCAGCACACCAAAGGGTAGAATGTTAAGTAAATTCAAAACAAAAACATTTTCATAGAGATAGAGATTCATTAATCTCAGAAAGAAAAAGAATACCTTTTAAGTCGATTCTGCAAGGATATTTTCTCTTTTTCTTGTCTCGATAAACTATCTCTCAATGAAGTATTCATTTTTTCCAAATTTACACACTCGTCAGTTTTCTCTTTCAACTTTGTTTTTAAATTGTCAACTTTTTTCTGCCATTTCTTGTTTTCCTCCCACTTGATGAATTCTTCTCTGTTCTAA
>JAUBWS010077633.1:0-12968 GCA_032270445.1 Darlingtonia californica
ATATAGGATTAAAAAAAGGAAAACTAAATTATTAGAATAATTCTTGAAATTCCAAGCTGGGTGTTCTAATCTAATTATTTCTCTTAGTAAGGATTTTTGGTGTATATTTCTTACATAAGTAAGTTTGTTTTTTAGATGTATAATCTCAAGTCGTCTTATCGACGTTAGTGCGATGTATTGATAGGAAGCTCAGTCAATTCTTGGATGAGCATAACAGTATCCATCTTGGATCTACAAAGGGAACCAGAATCATTGAAAATGAGAAATCGTCAAGTTTTGCCTCATTTTCAAAAATTTGCTTATATGTGTACAGCCAGGTAAACGCCTGCTTCTTTGCAACTAAGGATGTTTTGGAATGAGGCGATGTGTACAAGGTTCAAACTGGGTTATTTGAAAACTTACTAAGTGTTTTTAAGTTGTACTTTGTTTTCAAAGTTTGATTTTCCGTACAACGTTTTGTACGGCGTGTAGATGTGTTCAACATCATTATATTTCACAGTAAGTCATTTTGAAACTTTCTTATAATGATGAGAGCAGCTTTTATCAAACCCCTATTCAATTAAGAGAACAGCAGTACATTCAAACGACAGAGACAAACAGAGATTGAAATTATTGGTAAGGGTTTCAGCAACTGATATTCATTCAAAATCAACTAACCAATACCACAATAAAATTGTGGTTAAGACGAAAAAATCAAGGTCGCGACGCTCTTAGGCCAAAGTCTCATGATTTAACATGTGTTTTTATTTACTGGAAATGAACAAAATTAAATCACTTCTAAAGGTTCTAAGAAATCTAAAATAGATAAGGATAATATTTTTACATTTATCTTTCTTTATTTTTTAGGAGTTTAATAATTCCAACAGATCAACAAAGCAGAATTTCATAGAAATTTGTAAAAAGATAAAAGAAATGTTTAGTAATGTAATTTATTCCAATAGCGGACTCCATAGCCTCTTAAAAGAACTTTTTCCCTTGAAAAGGGAGGGACTGAGGTTTTTAGAAGTAGAGAAATTAAATTTGAAACATCTTCCACTGGATTAGCGTTTGACTTATAGACCACTTCCAAACGTCACATTTTCCAGAAATGCTGAGACGTAAAGCAGTCAATCTATTTTTACACTTAAAGCTAAGCTTGAATATTACACATGAAAACTTTATTTGTGGTTTGCAAAACCTCCGTGATTGATTATGACTTTTTGGGGCGCGTAACTTAATTTTTTTTAATTGAACTATTTATAAATCACAATGACGTAAAACGGATTTGATGAAAAGGCTAATGGATTATCGTTGTACTTAAGATTTGATATCATGTCAAAAACATTATGTGATTTTTGAAGTATAGACAGTGTGCCAAAAATATGAAAAATGAATAGTTTGAAATTGAATAACATTTTTAGGAAATAGTCCACTTTTTATATGTCTTTGACAAAAAATTTCACCAAAAATGAGTTTTTTTTCGTGAGGATTTCTTCTACCGAGATGGATTTCACTTTCGAGTCTTTGGAAAATGATATCAGACTTTAGAAAGGGGATGTGAAAGTCAGTTTTAATACTTCATTTAAACTTCATCCATACTAATAAAAACTACAGTTACAAATTAATAAACTCTTTCATCTGCTTTTTTTAATAGAATATTAATCAGATTTTTTCTCAGCTTATATGTTTTTATTTTTTTGCTCACTTTGAGCACCAATTGTGTTCATCGAGGTTATTCTAAATTCTTAAAAATATCAAAAATTCCGACTTTTTTGTAGTATAGTAATTATTCTTCTTACAATAAATTGGTATTACCCACAAATATCGACAGATAGATAGCTCCACCATTCATCATGTTTACAAAATGGTGTCTCAGGCAATAAGTTAGATATTTATTTAACTTTTCTTATTGCAAGCTCGCTGAACCGAGCCTCAGTTTAAGTTCTTAGCTTGCTCTTATTTTTTTAGAGGAATCTGTAAGCGTCACTAAAAATTATTATTATAAAAAAAAGCATATTGCAGTACATAGCAGAACCGTACTACGTAAATCTGAAACAATGATTTTTGCATTATGAAAAGTAAATGGAATTTGCCAATGGTATGTTGAAAGGTATTTTGCTTGTGCCAAATGTCATCGGAAATACGTTTCTGACAGAAACACCAAATATATGAAGGTCGAAAGGTCTCTTTCTTAAGTAGTGCTTTCGACATGTGTTAAATTTATCGCTCGTGCGTGACTTTACATTAATTAGGATATGAAACTTCCATTTTGAAATATTTTATTTTTTCCTTTATATTGGCAAAGTGGAGCAGGCATTGAAAAGTTTGCATCAAGATGCTAATTCTCTCGTGTAAAGAATTAACACCAAAAAATGTGAAATTTTCCATTTATCATTTAAAAAAGAGTTTAAATGTCATTTTAGTTGACAAGTTTATGAATGTGAAAAGATTTGTGAAATTTTTCAAAATAGTTCTTTATTGTGGTCAGAAAAATCATCCATTATGCTTAAGTATATACGCCCTCCAATTGACCTTCCATGCATGTTTTTCATCATTTATAATTATGATGAGGTATTTATTGCACAAACTAATGATAGAAATAATTAGCACAATTTACTGAAGTAATTCTGAATTCGACATGAGAATTACGCGCTATCGACATCTTGATTACTTATTGCTGATATCAACCATATAATATGCTTTACGACAGTTAATTCAATAAAAAAAGTTTCAGACCTTGTAGAAAAGTGTCATTAGTCTACTCGATGAATTGAAGCAGATAATGACGTTCGTTAAGTTTCAAGCATTATAAGAACCATGAAAAAAAATCAGCGGTTGTTAGATAAACAAACCTGTATCATGATTGGTGGGATCAGGATAAAATTAATTAATCTTTCCAAACTGAATGATACATTGAAAAGTTTCGGAAACCAAGTCAGTTAGAACTCCTTTCCTACCTGCAGACTTTGAATTTTCAAAAAAAATTCGAACTTTTAAATAGTGATAAGGTAGATAGAAAAAGCATTTTTTACTCTGAGTTAGTTTGGCGGCTGTAATGATTGCTGTCAAATGTGAGAACAGGGTTTTTCTACAAATAAAAAGCAAGCGATTAAATAAATGTTCGTTGTATGCGTTTTTGTCTTTTTATTTGATGCAATGAACGTAAAAGAACCGTGCAAACACAAAGTGAAAACATGTTTCATTTAAAGTTTTTGATTCACTTTTTAAAGCACAAGAAATCAAGAAATCATTAGCGAGTTTCACTTTAGCATGGGTGGATCCTTAAAAAGAATTAATTCCCTCACTAATGAGAAGTGTGTTGACTTAATTGCTACCGGATCAGACGGAAGGACGGAATGTAACGGGCAATCGTATAAAATACCGGTATTAAGGTTTTTATGGAAACGTTAATATCTACTTTTACGTCATCATAATTTCGCAGAAGAAGAATTATTTGTTGAATATGACAGTTATGCAAACTGTCACAAATATTTAATATGGTCTAGCTCGTAAATGTAAATCGCTGTACTCTAACCTAGAGAATAGCAGCAATTCAGAAAATGTTTCCTCTGTAGTTTCTGAGTTTAAGTACTCAAGTTTCCTTTTTCAGGCCTTTAAATTTCAAAATTGGAACAAAATGAATTATGTAAAAGTAATCTTCTAGGGTCCAGAAAGAGATGACCAAACATTGAGAAATTTTAACGAAAGATATATTGATTGAAATCTTCTTAAAGTCCAAAAAAATCATTCTTACTGGAAGAAATTACTTTACTTCAAGATATTGTTCTGTTTCCTATGGTAGTAGATTTACATGTCTATAAATACAACAATCAACGCAGTTATAAATATACTACTCATTAATTACTGCTAATTACCGCTAATAATCACGTAGTGGCAATTTTCATAGTATAACCGGATGCTTCCCATGCAAACACTTTATATTGGGAAATTTTTTATTGTTTAATCAAAACAATTCGCTTATAATTATCACAAAGGTGACGTGAAAAACGACCTGATAAAATTATTGTGAGACCTATATGTATATCCCACCAGATACGTAGGCCTTCGATGGATCTATTTTCTTATCAATGGGATGGTAGTGACCTGGAATCGGTTTTATTTACGAGTGATAAACAGAATTTTCTACAGTCAGGTGTAGAAAGATATTTTATTTTACAAACACATTAGGAAAACTTCTCGCTATTTGATAATAATGTACGATAGCGTATTTACTGATCTCAACCAGCATGAGAAAGTTGCTTTATTCAATAAAAACTATCTTCTATATTATATCTGGGACAAGTTGACAAGTTTATGAATGTGAAAAGATCGCGCATCATTCATCGGAGGATGACAAATTTTTATTTGATAGTGAAAAACATTTACACTCTGTATCGCTATAAATTTATAAGCTTTGGATTGATTTTCGTAACGTATTGACTTTCAAGTAGGTTAAGAGTCGCTTTCTTTTAAATGTTGGATTCCATCAAAATCAAATAAGAACCGACATCTTGAAACATTAGATAAAGTCATCCCTCTATGATATTTTATACGTAGTTTTTGCACAATGTACATCATTGTAAATTTTGATTCAAGTCATTCACGAGAAAAGAGAAAAATCCTATAAATTTCAAATGATTGTTTTATCCCAGACAAAGTTTTGAAATACTAGTTTTCATTATTTAAAGGTTAACTTTAGAGGTCTTTGCATCCCAGGAGATCAGATTATTGCAGATTGTGTTGCTTCAAAGTATGTAGAGTCCACACATACGCTTGTATTGGAAGGGCTGGACTCCTTATTGTCTTTAAATTTTTCAACAATGCTGGAAACGAATGATCCACGGAAACTAAGAGAAAAATCAATGTGTTCTCAAGCATCTCATTTTGAAAAGTTTATCAGACTTTATAAGTGATCTGAAGGTATGGCTGCAACACCAAAACTTCACTTGATATCATCTAAAAAATGTATTCAACTTTTTTCTCCTATCATCTTGATAAAAAATAATATAATAATATAATAATAATGTTTTTTTCACAGCCTTGATATACATCATATCCCATTATCTTTCGAACTTTACAACTTTAATTCTATCCCATGCCTATGATTTTATCCTTGTGCGACCAATCTCTTTTGTATCTTCCAAAGTTTCCTTCGGCATCCTGTTTCCTTTAGTACACTCACTTGCTACCAATAGCTTGTCTTCCCGGAGGTAACTCAAACAATACACATACATCATTTTTTCCCAGATTTCCGTTGACGATTTCAGCTTCCGATTGCATCGTCAGCATGTTATAGGACATGTGTTGATATAAAGGCATAATCTGGCATCAAGACTTTCGTCTCACGTATTCATGTGTCAGAACAATTTAGTTTCAGATTGTCAAATCCCACGCAAACACTTGGACATTTGATTGTTATGTGTAATTTACTGTTAAAAATTTATGTTTTTATTAACCTTTTCCACGCATGCATCAAAAGTTTAAATCTACCTATTGCAAGAAGAAATTGTGTTTTTTGACAGCATGTCTACTGTAATTTGATTGTTGCAATTTGCAACAAGGTAGGCATGCACTAAAAAAGTCTTTGATTATCTGAGAACGTTTTGAGTATTTCCATTACAGCCAAACTTACCACAAACGCAGAATTAAAAAAGTACTCAGCAATAAATCTATTAGGAGCAATACAAATTGAAGTATTTTGTCTGTTGTACCAACCCAGTCTTTATATTGTTTATTGGTCATCTACGTTATTTTTTCAAAAGCAATTCAATTTCAAGGCTAAAGTATATTTTGGAAGCCACCTTCCCCTCAATAATTTTTGGCCAATTAGTAACTTGTAAATTTAAAGTAAATTTTCTAGCCCTTTAGAGCCGATCATGGTAGCCCTAAGGGTGACTCTAACTTAGCTTTACGTGTGGTGAGGTCTGCAATCAGACTAGGTATATGCTGGAACGATTGACTGAGGACATATCCTTGGATTAACTCCACAAAATCAAGAATATTATGATATTTCAGCGATGCCAACAGTTTTTGTGAAAAGTAACCTTAAGTAGTTTTGCAAATATTTGCTCCGACAAATTTATTTTCTAAAATACACGTTTTTTTTATAAGAATACATCAAACTTCGAGTAAGCCTTCAAACGTTCTTAATTTTTCGGGATTTTAAGCTAAAAAATGTTCTTAAATCGAAATCATTGAATTTCAAAATTTTCTTAACATAATAGGCTTTTGAAGTGTTTAAATGTTTTTAACAGGTTCTAAACTTTTTGTCACTTGAAGCCTTACGTTCTTATATGATTTGTTGTTATAAAAATGTGCATTCCCGTCTATGGTATGTTATAAGCTTGTAAAAAAGGTAGAACTTTCATTTAAAAAAGCAGTTGTTGCATTAAAGTCACTTCCCAGTGCTGGGACTTCAAAAAACACTGTTTTTCTTATAAACATGATGATTTCAATAAAATAGAAGGATTAACAATAAGAAGGAAATTTTGGATTGATTTTTGATATAAATAGTTATTCCAGTATGACTGGGACAAATCTAATTACTTCTGTCACCCATTTAATGTTTAAAAGGTTGGTATTATGTCTAACAAAATATGTTTTCATAAAAAATCTGAAACAATTTCAATTGAATCACATGTAAGGGAATCTAAATTTCTTCTCAAATCAAGGGTTCCTTTTTCTTTCTTGTAGAAAAACTTGTTGGCCTGTGGCCGAGCAGTTAAAGTGCCGAGCCCTCAGAAGCTTAAAGGTAGGTCCTGAGACAAAGCGAAATTCTTTAAAGCGTTGAAGAGACTAGTCAAGTGAACGAATGAATTTCATTGAAATACCTTTTTTCGCGTGAAAAAACTCACACAACAAAGATCAGTAGAAAAATGAGCATCACTTTGAAAACTACATTACCCTTACCCGACCTACAGGTTACAAGTATGACTGTTTGATGACAATTGTGACTACCTATCTTCAATATACATCATCTTTTTTTAGAATTTTTGACGTTTTTAAACTTGATGATGATTGTCGTGTGAAAGTTTCTTGGCTTAAACAATAAATTGACCTGATAATTTTTTTTATTTTACGTCAGTTTATGTGTTGGTAATTCTTCAAATATCTTTCACGAGATTTATGATAACAAAAATTTGGAGATTCAATGAGCACAGTGGATTTTTTAAGAGTTGACGGGCCAAGTAGTGAAGTGTCGGGTAAATATCATTATCACTTTTATGGATCAAAGGGATTAGTCCAAGTGAGTTAGGATGGAGTCAAACGCTCTCATAGATACTTGAAACATTTATTTTGTTAACGTAAATTACAACAGACAATTGAAAAATGACGCTTCTTCAACTTTATATCCACAAAGACCTACCTTTATTTTTACTGTGATAAGAGTTGCAGTTAATGTGGGAATCTTCACAGATTATCCGTTAGTGGTTATAAAGCCGCCAAAATCCTCAGTGCGTCTTCTTCATGAGGTATCCGGTAGAGAAAATAACTGTTTAGAAAAACTTAAATGCATTATAATGGTAATACATGCTTCTTGAAATAAATAAATTCTTATTAACTTTATAAGATCCCAATAGAGAAAAGACAACCTTAAAAATTGACGTGTTTGTCAAAGTTTGTGGAGTTGACAAGGAACGGTCCTCACTTCAGCCTGTACGATATTCTACAAAAGATTTTCCTGCGTTGGTCTGGCTTAAATCTTGATGCATTCGGGTCAGTGAAATAATTATACTTTAAAATGATTTAGAAACTGAAAATAGGAGCAACTTTTAATCATGCTTAATTTAAAAACATCTTACAGGTGGAAGGACGACCCAACGGGTTACTCGTTTGAGTTACATAAACCAGGAATACCTAAACGCCTTCAAATTCATTAAACCAATCGAACAAAAAACTATTCATCTTGAGTATCACGTATTATTACATGTTTGCAGCAAGGAGATTAGGTTGATTAATATCCATGAGGGGGTTTATTAAATTGCTTCTAATCCGCTACCACTGGAAAAAGAAATTTTATCTGTAAATGGAAATCATTATCAATGAAATTACACTAATGGCATTTTATCTTTACCACCGGTTGTTATTTTTGTACTGTCCTCATTGTGTCAGCCCATGTAATTTTTCTCTTTATAACTTATTATTAATTGGATGACAGATTAAAATCATAAATTTGACAGAAATTGTCCCCGCTAAGAACCTTAACAGATAAAACTTTAGCACTTATCAAAATAAAAACATTGCTGACGTCATAGTTTGATAGCTTTAATTGGAACGTGATCTACTGGTTACTTTTGTCCCGACGAGCTCAAAACACAAAATATCTGTTATTTTTTCAGAAATGCCATTTATACAAAAATCTAGCAAAAGCTAAATGATCTAATAATATCTCAAAAAATCTTGGGCACGTAGTACTTTTTTCACTTAAAACTCCAGGAATAATCTAATAGGCATCAAATTTCATTCTTTTGCTTTACGTTCATGATGAATTTGATAGCTGAAAATTGATGCTACACATTTTTGATTTACAGGATTTCGTCGGAAAGAATTATTAACGATGAAACGATTCTCACTTTCTTGGAAACAACTGAGAGAGCTGTTGGTGATTGGCTTGCTACCGATACTAAGATCAAATACTAAATAAAATCCTATCCGCACATCATGCCTCTCAATGTCTTGAGGTGCTGTGTAACAAAAAATATATAACCGTTTTATGCAAATTTTTCTTTTCTTTTAATAGAACTACATTGAAGTTTACAGAAGCATCCAACGAGCCCAAAATACAAAATATCTGTTCTTTTTTTTGAGGTAGGTCACTTGACAAGGAATCTAGCCAAAGCCAAAGGAGACTAGAATTTTAGATTACATAAAAATGTAGAAGCTCAAAACACAAAATATCTGTTCTTTTTATCCAGGAAGACCAAAAAATTTCTAGCAGGCATCAAATCGTCTCAGAACACATCCGTATTTTCCAGGAAGCCGAAATTTTCGGCCGAACCCAACAAATTTTCCACCAAGGTAGATTTCGAAATATTTTCCAAACACATGTAAATTTCTAGGAAAAACATGCCTTCCGAACAGATATTTGCAAAAATGCCTCACTGGCTGCTTTCGAATTCACCTAAAGCTAAATACTATAATAACACTTTAAAATCAGATGTCAGAAATTTATGAAAAGAAATGAAAATAACGATGCGATTTTGAGTCAAAATCATAAAGGCTTCAATTTTGTTTCCATGTCCATACATAGTTATGGTTCATAAGACTTCAATCAAAAATAGCAGAAGGCATGGGTAAAAACTGCTTGTTTTACAGTTTTATACTAACCAAAATATGTTTTTGTTACTTTCAGATGATTGTCAGATATACATACTTTTGACAACATTAATAATGACAAAGATATCAAAATCCTTCGCGCAAAAAAGTGAAATGAATTTGTTTCAGCAAACAAAATAACATGATAGAAAAGATTAGGAAAATATACCAACAAGAAAATCGTAAGGTGTTTGCCAAATCATTCAAAAGACTGCATAAAACATAAAAATTTTGTAAATGCCTTGTGTCCGCGAAAATAAGTTCCCGTGAAATTCCCCTCATCAACGAATCTGCAAAAAACCACCAAAATAAATTCCGCAAAATTTCGGTAAAGAAAAGTCAGTGAAAATTAATTTTCTTAAGGTATTTTCTTAGAGCTTCTTGATTCCTAGAAAATGACAAAGATCAGACTTGGTGAGTTGATGATATTATAGATGAAATATTTCAATTTCTACTGGTGAAGATACAGATGATCAGCAAAATTTCAAGAAGAGACTAAATTAAATTCTTACTAAATTGTCATTACGTATTGTCAATCTCGAAAGACAATTACTTTTTAACGACCCGTCACTCTTCTCTTGAAATTTTGCAGCTCTGTATCCTGTCTTTATTATACCTAAATTTTCAAAAGACCCATTGAATTTTGTTATTGCTATGAGCATGGCTTTTTCAACTTGAAAATGTTAGAAGAAAATGTTTTTATTTTTGTGTGGAGCACAATGGCGATGTTTAGTGATGAATAATCGACTTACAATGGAGTAGGACGTCTATTAGATCTACTCATCATATGCATATTTCATGTATGACTAAATTCAATTGATTCATTCATGTTTGAGTTTATGAGACTTTATACCCGGGGCGCATCAATAGATCAATCTCAATCTGGAAAATAGGTTGCTCTCAATTTTTCTCTTATAACATTTCTAACGAATATTACAAATATTTTCGAAACCGGAAGTTTTTAATCATTGAATACTCTATTAGCAAACTTTTATAAGGTTTAAGGATATAGTGGAGTCAATATACGAACTCTATATAATTGCGTGTTAATGAGTATTTAAATATTTTTACACCCTAGTTTCTAATCTCTATTAAAACGTGTGAGTATTATCCTGTCTTGTCAAATACATAGGTCATTATAAAAAGCTAATCCTACTTTGTCAGCAGTTGTCATGATATCTTGACAATGACAATGACGTCGCCAACCTATTCCTTTTTAATTTGTTTGTACACTGTTTAATCAACCTCAAATTGTAGTCTGTCATTAAACTAATGAACTTAAAGTAAATCATTTGCTGATCAAATCAATAATTGGATCTAGCGTCTTATGCTGACGTCATCATTAATAGTACGAGACAACGAAGAAATCTTTGACAAATAAAATGTCTTCCAACATTTAGGAAGAATTCAACTATGATAACAGGATTTCAATTAGTGAAAAGCCATAAATTCTTTTTATTTTATTATTATTTCTGACAAAATAGTTTCCCAAATTTTATCCCTATCAACTTTGTAAAATTGTAAATACCTGTGTTTCATCATTTTAAACCTTACAATCAGAAAGACGTATATCATGTGAGTCTATAAATTTGATCAAATTACCAACAAAAACCAACAACTTTTAAACGAGTGAAAATTGATCAACAATCTATTTTTTCTATTTCTTGAACCAGCTTGAAGAGTGCTCTTTTTGACGCCAAACTCAGTTAGTTTGAGCAAAAGCTCGGCTGATTTAAGGTAAGGTTATTTTAGTTCAGGAAAAAAGGCCAAAACCCCACCTTTTACTAGAAAATTTGCACATTACTATTTTTATGCCCCCAAACATCACTAGAACACATTTAAAGATGGTTTTCGGGCTAAATAGGTGATAAAAACCTTGAAATCGGGCCATTTAGGGGGTTTTCAAGCTGTCAATGGTCCCTCCTTTGAAAGTGGAATTTTGAAGGTTCAAATTCGTAACATCTGGTTGTTTCAGTAGATTGATCATGAAAAGTAGGTAAGAAAAATGGGGTTGTTTGTTAAATTTCGACTATCTGATACTGAGATATGAGCTGTCAAAGGTCAAAAAACAGTAATTTTGTCTATTTTCTACTGACGTCAGCAATTTGTACGTGTGTGTATGAATCATGAAAAATATTTCAACGACTTGGTCATTCATAGAATTTGAAAAAAATGGTATGGTTGATGGGGTTTCGAAAGCCGATTTTGAGTTATTCCCTGTTTATTGTCGGGAAAACTTGCAAAATTTTGCTGACTCAGCACTTTTCAAGCACTTTCGTCAATTTTCAAATGCCAATAATTTTGCAACGGCTTATCAAAACCCCATAAACCATCCCATTTTTTGTAAGTACTATGGATGACCAAGTCGTTAAGATATTTTTGATGATCCATACACACAAGTAAAAATTGCAGACGTCAGCAGAAAATAGACAAAATTACTGTTTTTTTACCTTTGACAGCTCATATCTCAGTATCAAATAGTCAAAATTTAACAAACAACCCCATTTTTCTCACCTACTTTTCATGATCTATCTACTGAAACAATCAGATGTTACGAATTTGAACCTTCAAAATTCCATTTTCAAAGGAGGGACCATTGACAGCTTGAAAACCCCCTAAATGGCCCGATTTCAAGGTGTTTATCACCTATCTTTAAATGTGTTCTAGGGATGTTTGGGGACCTAAAAATAGTAGTGTGCAATTTTCTAGTAAAAGGTGGGTTTTTGGCCTTTTTTGTCAGGACTATTTAAAACTGCCAATTAAAATCTCTTTAATGGATTTTTTCAATTTTTTTAATTTATTATATAAACCGTAAATTTCAAACCCCTTAAATAGTAAGTTGATGTAAAGGGTTTGGCATTCAGTTCTTATTTTGGTGATATAGAGGTAGTAGAACAATAATTTATAAAAAAGCATAAATTAATTAATTTTCTCAGTTTAAAGGATGTTGAAAATGTTTAATTTACGTCATTTTTGAAACAACATGCACAGTTCATGCTGAGATTGCATGTACACAAGGCTGATATACTCACTCAAAAACAGAAAAACAAAAACAATTTCTGATAACTGAAACCGGAAGCAAATATTCAATATCAATCCTCCACAATTTCTGAGAAATTGAATATTGCAAAAGAGTTTCAAAGTGGGCTCCGCCTCTTGACTTTCACTGGCAAGGTTAGTTTTGACACAAGAGTTACAAATATAAGAGATTTTGTACATCACATATTTTGCGCTTCATTTTCTGTTTTGAGCATGAAATTAAAAGCTAAAATCTCCCTCATAACATACCATATCAACTCTCAAAAACACAAAGTAGTCAATGCGGAATAAATTTTTTTATCTGTCTTTGCACTATAACAGATGAAAGCGGGAAAAAACATTTCAGCTACATCATCAACAGTCAAGAAACTGATAATCCTGTAAACCCACTGCAATTGGAAAGCATTTGTGATATTAACACAAAGTCACCGAAACACATTTTAACCTTCAATTCTGAAAAGAGCCGAAAATACCCCTGAGTACAAAATATCCATGCAGAAATGCTCAAGGCAGACCTTAGAGAACCTTAGACCACAATCGCTTTAACGAGTATTTTCATGAAATGTGGAATCACAACAGTTCATACAAAGACACTTTTTTCGTGGCCTTGCGAAATGGGATGAGAGATTGTTCGG
>JAUBWS010077655.1:0-12965 GCA_032270445.1 Darlingtonia californica
ATATTTTATCACTATTTGCGATAATCGCTAAATCTTGAAATTGAAAGTACTCCAAATCCCTCGGAACGTCACAAATAGTATATTGCTTTTGGTTAATCAGGATTCCTGTGTAAACAATAGCCATTATAATTTTCTTCAAGAAAGATATGCTACCCCCGGTCATAAGAATGCCGAGAGATTTTTTGAAATCTGCAGAACGAATCTTCTGCATCGAATGACGTGGACAAAGAGTGTTCTGGTTTTTACTTACTGCAATTGTAAAATAGAATTTCACATGAACAAAGCACAAGAAAAAGAAAAAATGTATTAGTTGCATAGAAATCTTTTGAAAAGAACATACCCGATAAGCCATACAGTTTTCATATTCTTACCCCATGTAACCGTAAATGACCAGTAGATACTTCAAAAAAAAATACACACACTGAAAAATATCAAAAGAACTTCATCTCCAATCGAATGTCTCCGTCAGGAATAAAACAATAACATTCCAAAATTTCTATGATTTTGTCCAATCATATTTATTTTCAAGATTCGACGATAAAAAACATCAAAACAAAGCAAAAAAAATCCGGTTTTTTATATTTTCTATGAAATGGAAGACCGATGGAGTTTGTGAAAATATGTGCATGTGTAATAGTTGGAAATTATCTGATTTATACAAAAATTCTAACATTGAACAAGAAGCTTGTTTTTGTTACCTTTCAGCTGTATGTGAAATACGTCTGCCTTGTGTCAAAATGCTCGACGATTTATTTTTCTAAGAAGTAGACTTAAACAATACAAGCAGTATATACGTAAATTCTAAGTAGAAATGTAAAGCTCGTGGTAGTTAATAAATTTTCCGTAAAAAATATATCTTTTACTGAAAATGGGTATAAAATTTGGTGTTTAAAGTTGTTGATACAAGCAATTCAATAATGATTTATTCTTCTCTCAGTATGAATGAGCCGACAGTGATCGATCATAAGATCGATCTCTTTTCACAGTTTCAAGATCGATCTGTTTTGATAAAACATCATGGAGTTGTGAAAGATCGATCGTCACAAAATGAATTTTTGATCGAACAAACTGATCGATCTAGCGATCGATCTTCATGCCGTGTTATCCAAATCGCGTGGAACGTCACATATATATATATATAGGTTTTATCAAATCCTACTAATAGAACTTTAGACTAGTATATCGATCGTTATTAAACATTAACTGTTTGATACAATTATCATTCTGCATTCTGATAACATGACCAGCATACTTGCTTTGTTGTTGGTATATGAAATCACTCAGGTCTTTCGTACCACATATATCATGTAACCGTTCATTACTCACGCACAAACGATAATCATTTTCATTTTCATTCAAACATCTGAAACCATTTCGAATCATGCGCCTGAGGAACGTACGATATGCCACATCCAGTCGTTGGTATTGGAGTTGTGTTAGATTCCAATTTTGGCATGCATATACTAGACGACTTCTAATGAAACTGTTAAGAAACAGAACTCTTGTGCTTAATCTAATCCTAAAATTTTGCAGTAGATTAGACATTTGTGCAAATTTTGCAGAAGCTGATTGAATACGGTAATTGAGTTCTTTATCACCAGTATTCGGTTCTTGATAGTGAAGATAAGCACCAAGATATTTGAATGAATCGACATTTTTCATTTCAGTATTCCTCAGAGAGACGAGAGAGTTTGGGTATTCGTCCTCAGGATGGTTGAATATCATGGTTTCGGTTTTGATTTCATTTATTGATAATCCAAAAGTAGAAAATATCTCATCGAGTAGTTCTGTTGCAAGCTTTATACCATTCCTATCAAGCAGGAAAAGAATGATATCATCTGCGTATCCGCACCATGGTAAAGAGGCTTCTCCATCACTGCTAATATTCTGATTACGCATTCTTAGTCTCTCTGCTCTAGTAACTGACCGGGGATTGATTCTATATTTATGGTTGAAGAATTGGCGAAAGACATTGTTGATGACTATCGAAAATCAATTAAAAGCAAGATCGTTGTTTTGTAAAATTTCGTGGTAGTAGTAGAAAAAGTTTTTTCTGACTTTTGGCCCATCGGATATTTTAACAAAGCTTGTAGTATTATCACTCATAATGGAAATTGACGTTGATAATATCGTTGACACATTATGTCAGAGCTTTCGCTATCAAAATCCTTTGCAAAGTCTACAAAGACATGTTGCCCTGATTTTCGAAATCTGCTTTTCCTGGGATGATCTTTCGTAGTGGAATAATTTGCGGTGTTATTCTCGTGAGAAAAACCAAATTGTAAAATTTGGATGCTATGACTGATAAAATTATCCTCGTCGCTTTCTTGGGTTGGAAAGACTACCTATTCTGAGAGGCTTCGGTCAGGTCTTTTTGTTTGCTTCAGGTTCGTCTGTAGTATTTGCAAAGCGTTTCTCTGACTTCTTTTAGCTGATTAAAATCAAACTCAAAGCTTCCTTATCATTCATACTTCAAGTCAAATTTCTGTTCTCTTTTCCAGAAGAATTAATTGACTACAATCAGCGTGACATGATTCTTTGGGATGCTCGTGTCTTCTGCATGGTTCAACAAAACATTGATTGTAATTGTATATAGGTTTGAGAGTAGATCATCTTTAGATACCAGTTTCCAGTCGATTTTTAGCATGATTTCGAGTTTTCAAGCTTTATATTTTCGAAAGCTGATTATGGCAAAATTGTTAACTTAATTACCTCTTGTAAGGATAAAATATACCTGACATGTTGACCAAAATTTCCTTATCTTCATATCTTCCTATATCTTCAATGAAATTATACATTCTCCTCAGGATGCTCCATTATGTGGAATGCATCAATATAGAATGGTTGTTCTTGGGTTAGCATTCAGAGCGATCATTTTAGCTTTACAAATTGTTTTTAGTGATACTTGTGATGACATTTAAAGCTCTGCGGGACATTACAAATCCGAACACTCCAGTAGATGAGACTATGACAGTTCTCCATGCTGTCGATGTGATAAGGATCTTTACGCTGAACAATACAGTGCTCCCAAAAAGACACCTTCGTCTACTCCATCGTCAGAATCACTATGAATATTAAAAGAAACAATAAAAGTGCTGATATGCTAAGGACTTTTAAACGAGTGCTTGATTTTGAATTCTTAATCGTCTTTTTCTAGTAAAAAAAAGTCACGATTCCAACGGACCACTGGCAAAGTCTCATAGCTTAAACCAATAGCATATTGCAATCATCCTAAACTTATGTTTTTATCTTATACAGGTCCTTTGAACTTTGATATTTAGGTGACCAAAAGGAACATACTGTCCCTTACCAGTTCTCAAACTTTCGTAATCAAGTCTAAAATCGCAATATTTCATGTAGATTTTTCAGCCCTAGATTTGCAATGATTTTTGTCGCAATAATTAATACCCTTAACGTAGTGCACCGTAAACAATACTTAACAATATACCATGTCCAGAAATCTCTTTTCTTGTTACTGAATCTGTGCTTCTCTTTAGTATTGGAGGCTAGGATATGGATCATCAACCACATCTCATGCTTGAAGTAATCGAGCAACCTCAACTAGTAAGTAATATTATACTAACTAATTAAGCGACGAATTCGTAATTAAGTGTCTTAAATAAGTGGTTTAATTTTCAAATATGCTTTGTAAGGAATGATAGTTTTCCAACGTCGATTATGATATAATAGAGTCTGTTATTTTCTTTCTTTAATCTATAGGATTACGATTACAGAAGCTCAAGCAAGTTTAATTTCGTCAGAGGACGGTCAAACAATGAAGATGGTCCTAAAGTTAAGGTAAAAGTATAATAAAAAAATAAGGTAGATACAAAACAATTCAAGAAACTTAAGTTAAAACGTTTAAGAGAGTAAGGGAAGCTGTAATAAAAACATCATATCAAGAAAAATGTGGTATAAACATGTCAAGAAAGTCGAGATTAAGACATGATAAGAACGTTAAGGAAAATAAAACACGTCAAAAAAAGTGAAGACTTAAACATATAAAAAAATTAAAAGTTAGAACATGTCAAAAAAATAGGATGCAAACATGTTAACCCTATTCGGTTAAAATTTTCTGGCAAGTAATATTCATTTACTTCACACTTTTATTTGAAAAAAAAAGAATCATACATTAAGTAATTGGTTAGTTATGTCCAAAATGAGGTTGTAAGGTAAAAAAATGTAAAGGGTTTGAATACAAAACATTGAAATTTTTTAAATTAAACTTTTAATAGAGTAATGATATCACAATGAAAATTTGTAAACGTACTAACATTAACAAACTTAATTTGCTGACATCAACAAAATGTTTAATGACGTCACAAATACAAAATGGTGTGCAAAATAAGAAGTAAACATTCTTAACATTTTTGGGGCGCTGTACTGGGTCAGGGCTAAATCTCTGAAAATATCTGATGATTTAAGTACGAAAAAAAATTGTCTTGGCTATTAAAATACCAAAACAGAACTGAAGAAGCTCTTTTAGATCAGCAGATACAACTTTTCAAAGGTATATATGGATTTTTACCGTCTTGGCGCTCTGTAATGACGTCATTGAACAGCAATGGCAACCATTTTGGCTTTAATTTAATTTTCTTGCTCTTCTTATAAAGGGATACCTTCCTACCAAATTTGGTGACCGCAGCATGCTTATTTGTTAAAATAATTTCAAAATTGAAATTGCCTAAATTTTTAATCAAATTGCTTAAAATTTGTAAAAGCTACTATTGCCAACAATTTCATCATGCTGACATGAGTAGTGATAATTGACACTGAAGTTTTCTTTTTTAGTTAGACAACTAAATTTTAGAGAAAATCTGAAAATTTCATGCTGATTGATTTTTTATTTCAAGATTTATTACAAAAATTGTCACAGGGGGAGGGCACAATAGGGTAAAAACAATAAAGTTCGCGTAAAAACATGTCAAAAAAGTTCTATTAAAAATATGTCAAGAAAGTTTGATTAAAACATGTCGAGGAAGTTTGAAAACCATCTAAAGAAAGTTCGAGTATAAACATATCAAGAAAGAATTGTCACAGGTGAGAGGGCACAATAGAGTAAAAACAAAAAGTTTCGAGTAAAAACATGTCAAAAATGTTTCCGTAAAAACATGTCAAGAAAGTTCGAGTAAAAGCATGTTAAGGAGTTCGCGCAAAAAACATGTCAAAAAAAGTTTGCGTAAAAACATCCCAAGAAAGTTCTAGTAGAAACATGTCAAGAAAGTTCGAGTAAAAACATCCCAAGAAAGTTCTAGTAGAAAAATGTCAAGAAAGATCGCGTAAAAACGGGTCAAAAAAAGTTCTAGTAAAAACATGTCAAGAAAGTTCTAGTAGAAACATGTCAAAAAAGTTCGCGTAAAAAACGTCAAGGAAGGTCAGACATAAACATGTCAAGAAAGCTCGAATAAAAACAAAAGGAAATGGTCGGAAAAGTTAAGGTAAAAACATTTTTAAAAAGAATTTTAAACCGTACTATAAGATAAAGGAGCACCTCCACCAAAATATTTTGGTGTTGTTTGTTCATTATGAAAATGGTAAAACCAAATGGCCTAAATCATGAACTCTTCAACTCACATCTTTTAATTTCTAAATTTTAGAAAACTTCCAACTGTCCTGGAGTAATCAAAGTCGCAGCTTACAGGACAGCGAATGATCTGGTGGAACATCCTCTGTATGAAATAAAGGGAAATGCAGCAAAGGAATTTCCACAAGGAGATCACACCATTGAGTATGAAAACACCAGTTTAATGGTCTAGGACCTAACTCGGAAGGCCCACCTTGGATTTTGAAACCTTTCCATACCAGAAGTCAATTGAAAAAGAAAAATTTCCGGTTACCCTATTTGCTAGTTTTTTACAAAAAATTCCGAGTCTAATAGCAGTGTCGCTTTCTGTTGATTGATCGCTTTGCTTCATCTCTTCTTCCTATCGTGTTGCCTACGTAGTCTTAGGTGGCTGACCTTAGCGTAAAACAAAATTTGCACTGATCAATTGTATCGCGTTAAGACAACAAACATCTTTTGCTTTATTGCTTAGCGGCATGAATGAAAGGCTACTTCAGCTTTTTTAGCGTTTTGCTTGGTTGAAACATCTCGAATATTTGTCATATCTTTCATAACATGATGAACACCAGCTCGAACTGGGGGAACTTTAGACGTCTACTGACTTAACAAAACGGCATATGAATGCAGCAAATTTGACGACGCGTTACAAGTTGGTTAACATTACACACTGAAGATCAAAACATTTTGTAGACGAATTTATTTATCTTGATGCGGCATGCATTGTGGGTGTCATTTCAATAGAAAATACTTTTTGGATCTTTTAAAGATTTTCATTTTTTTAGATTTAATGATCTTCAAATTACAAGAAGAAAGGCAAAAGATGAAAAAGCCTGGTTTAATGATAAAATCCTTAGAGAGCAAGGTTGTATCTTCAAGGGTCCCGTATTAATCCAAGCAAGATATGTAATTGATGCAGATGGTTCAAAGGTTAAGAAAAGAAATGGAAGCTATGTCAACGGTAAAACTTGATTTGTTTACAAAAAGTATCAATTTGAAATGGCAAACCAAGGCTTGTTACATAACATTTCCTAATCTGGCACTTTCCAAGCGTCTATTCTTTGTTGTACCAAACTCTCAATATTTAATTGCCTACCATTTTTCATTTAGCTGCACAACTTAGAGAGTCAACCAAACAATTGGTTGAATCACTTGAAGAGGAATGCGTATTGTGCTTTAGTGCTTTGGTCAATGGCATCTGGATAAAAAGTGCTCAAATTTTCTCAGAATCCATCTATCAAAGTGAGTGCCATATATAATACGTACTTTGCCCAACTTTTTAAACTTAGAAGAAAACAGGCTATGCTATGAGTTAAATTATATGGCAGAGTATGTTTTAAAACGCTCTCGCAGCGTATAGAAGGAACGCATTTATTAATCTTTGCTGCTGCATGACAGTCCTTTTTCTTAAGTGGCTAAAATAGTGTAGGAAGACAAGAGCAAAATAATGTCTACAAAAATTTCACTGAAGAATTCTTCGACTTTTTAACAAATCGAAACAGCCTTGAAACGAAATAGGTAGAAGCCTTAGGTAGACAACCACCTGCTAGCAAAAATGATATCCAATGATATAAGGATACATATATATTCCGTCCATTTATAGGAAACAAACGTGTATAAGTAGAATAAGTGATGTTAATACGCTGAGTCAGATAACTTAACAACAGTATTTAACCCTATAAAGAATGGGCTTTTTGGGGCTCTCTAAGTATAGAGGGACCATATGGTCCTATTTATCTTGACAACTAAGCATGCTGTAGTCACCAAATTTGGTAGGAAGGTACCATTCCATAAGGGAAGCAAAAAAATTATATTAAATTCAAAATGGCTACCATATATTGTTGTTCGATGACGCCATCACAGAACGCCAAAACGCTAAAATTCTATATAAATCTTTGAACAGCTGTATGTGCTGGTCTACATGAGATATTTCGGTTCTTTTTTAATTTATGAATTTTTTAACCAAAGTTCATGACTATCACGTTACAAATAAGAGGAAAATGAGAAATCTCGGAAAAATCTACGTTTAATTTATTCAATATTGAATTGAAATATTTCAGAAAAAGTAATGGAAATTCAACGGTTGATGACAAAGAGCCCTCGTGTTAATGGTGGACAATTGCATTGGATAGCTGGAAATTTTCAAGGTATGTTTTTATTAACTCTATTTCCATGCAGAAAGAATTTGTGACGTGTATGGGGAGAGTGATAGTGGTTCGTGCTAGCAGCGAGTGACGTTATACTGAAAATCAACTGCGCGATGTAAATTTGGAAAGTATATTAAAACAAAGATGTAACAAATATACAGCCAGTTTAATGAAGGGTGTAATTTTACTCCCAAGATTCAACAAAAGGTGTAACGTTACACTTAAAGGTTAACGTAAGGGTGTAACTGCTACACTCTGACTTTATCTAAGGGTGTAGATTTACACCTTAGTTGTAAAACATAGGTGTAAATTTACGCCACAGCTTTTTTGCAAAGAGTGTAATTTTACACCCGTTTAGGGGCTCGTCTTAGACACCGTCGAATTACACCCTAAAAGGTGTAAATTTACACCGCCCAGATTTTCAATGTAGCGCTTTTGATTTGTTGTGGCATGGCTAGCGGGTTTGAATTTTGGTTTTGTTCTCAGAGTTTTGGAGTTTTCGGATGGCATTTTACTTAATTTTGAAAACACCAACATTTTTAATCATTTTCAATTTTCACTATTCAATTTCGTTTTATGATTTCCTTATCTATTCATCCGTTCCCTCACTTACGAATCAATTCATGATATGAAAATCCTTTAGGCAATAATAATGGTAGCTAATAATGTTATCCTTGCCCAATGCCAAAAAATTTATATTGCATTTATTGATGAGGATCCTTTTCTTGTTAAAGACATACCATTTTTATATTTCATATTCATCCAGGATAACCTCTTTACTTTTACATAACTGTTATCAATGAGGATCGTTTTCTTGTAAAACATTTATGATTTTTGTATTTTAAATTTTGTCAACATGATAGAACGTCTTCTTGCTAGCATCCACTTTTAACCTTTTTGTTTTTCTATTATAGCTGATGAAATGAAAATTTGTTTGCGTGGAAAAGATGATGACAGTAAGATAATGCATTTAAACTTTCGCGGCACAATAAATTTCAACGTTGCGTTATGATAGCGAAATTGCTAATTTGACATATTTTCAACTTCACAATCATTATACCACATTGCACAGCTTTTTCCGTAATTTTATGCAGAATTCAAATGTCTTTAAAGTCAGACGTCAGTGCAAATTTTGGCCCTCTGTGTCAAACGATCTTCTTAGGTTCCATAATTTTTCAACAAACGTTTAATTCAAAGTTTGAGCAAAACATGCAGCAGAGAATGAAAATTTGCATATAAAGAGGACTCCTTCAATCTGAAACATGTCCAGAACAATTTCAATGCGATAAAGTAGGCTAAACATTAAGTTTAACAGACTGCACACGCTACATTCATTTGATCTTTCAGGTTTTCATGTTGAACTACATGCATCTTCTCGCCCAGGAAGCGATCATCTTATTGAAAAAAAGGTGAATATTGATTTTCACACACAAGCTTTTTTTTTTATAAGCACGGCATTTTTCATTTTCATTTCGATCCCATTTTTACATATGCCATTATAATAATTTCTAGCATATCTGAAACTTCAACTAAAATTCTTACCATCAATACTTTAAGAGATGGTAAATACTTCACGTGGCCAAAATTGGAGCGTGGATTAACAAGATTTTGGTGTTTTAACGTCTACTTCCAAAAAAGCGCAAAACTAAAGCCATAAATTCTAAAATCTTCATAGTTTCGCCCAAAAATCCCTGGAAAAACCAAAAAAACAGCACATATTGCAAATAAAATTTATATTATATATATTATATGAATAATATATTATATCTACGCGAAAAACTTATTTTTGAAGGCCGCAAAATTATGTTCACGCAAAGTCTCTTCTACGTAAATAATCTATTCGTGAAAATGCTTTTTAGTGCGCTGTTATCTTCAAGGTGCCACCTTACAAGGATCAAAATATCATGCAGCCGGTGACAGTCACATTGCAACTTCTATCAGTTAAAGATCCTAGAATTTCTTCTGAAAAACGAGAATTCCGATATCGACCAAGTAAGTGTTAAGTCGTGGAAAAACCCATGTGGAGGAATATTTCCTATTGAAGAGAAAACACTCCTCCGCATAGGATTCTTACTAACCAAGGTATTCAGTATTATAAAATGTATTGGACGAAAACGTTAAAGTAGTCAGTCTTTAATAATGATATTGGTGTAAAGGTAACTATAGCCAAGGCAACCAGTGGTTAGCATGATAACCAATTTGATATTTTGATAAACGTGGTGGCGTGAAATTGATGAGATGTTTTGAAATAATGGTGGGATTTTAGGTGCTGGCCTGATCATGATAAAGCATTATGGAGTAATTTGACAAAAATCGCAAAGTTCATTGCGTGACATTGAGAAAAATATTAGTGTGATATCGTGGTTTTCAGAGTGACTGGGGGCCTCATAACTGCTCTTCAACATCCGCAAAGGTTCTTCAAGGTTATGATGATATGATATGGTGTAATTCTTTACCCAGGATAGCCTATTCAGTTCTTTATGAACTGCTATCAATGAGGGTCCTGCCTTCCTGGAAACACTTCAGGGTACCATCCAGTGGTTGGTGAAATTCACTACCAAAAGCCTTGCAAGGGATTCAAACTCAGAATTTCCGTTCAGGTGATCTGTGCCATGACTACTCGGCCGCGGCTTCCCATATCAGAAACATATCAGAAACTTAAACTCCGGAATACTAAATCTATTTATAGATAAATCAAAAAGACGCACAAAGGAGCCATCAGCTTCTTTCATGAGTTCTTTCGATCAGATTTTGCATGGAACCATTTCAAAAAGTAAGCCACAACAACTAGAAGCAGCAGATGATGATATGGCTACCATAGACAGGCGATCAAGAAGGAATGAAGCTGTCCAATTAAACTGTGAGCAACAAATGCCGGAAGACCCTGATAGTTACGTGGCTAGTTTGGGTAAGCGAGTAAGAACAAGTGAAAATGATTGTGGGTATGGACAAGGCAGTAGCCAGCAACAAAGCTGTGCAACTGCTAGTGATAGTATTGGCATCCCAAACAAACGACCAAGACTGGTGGAAATAGATTGTGAAGCCGGTCACCAGGAACAGCAAATCGAATCTCCGCTTATTTTCATGGAAAGCCAAAGTAAAGAAGAAAACTTGTTTATGAATAGCCTTGAAACTTTGCAACCCGATCAGCAGGAACCACAATCATCGAAACAGGAAACAAGCTTGCTTTTGGATAGCTTTGAACCATGGCAATCAATTCAGCACCAACAACAACTTCAGTTGATTTTGAATAGCCTTGGCACAGGGCAATCAATTCAGCAGCAACAGCAATCTGAACAGGGAAGAAGTTTGCTTTTTGATAGCTTCGAAACAGGGCAATCGATTCAGCAGCAACAACAACTTCAGTTGATTTTGGATAACCTTGGCACATTGCAATCAATTCAGCAGCAACAGCAATCTGAACAGGGAAGAAGTTTGCTTTTGGATAGCTTTGAAACAGAGCAATCGATTCAGCAGCAACAACAACCTCAGTTGATATTGGATAGCCTTGGTATAGGGCGATCAATCGAGCAGCAACAGCAACCTCAGTTGATTTTGGATAGCCTTGGCACAGGGCAATCATGTCATCAGCAAGAGCAATCTCAGCAAGGAATTAATTTGTTTATGAATATGATTGAAACCGTGCATATCGATCAGCAACAACCGCAATTTGACCAAGGAATAGGCTTGCTTGAGAATAGTTCTGAAACCACGCAATCTAGACAGCAAGAGGAATTGGTAGAAGAGCAAAAACTTGATCAGTGTATAGATGTGGATGGTTGGTTGAATCTAGATGTATTTCCAACTCAAAGTACGGAAGCTGCTGAAAATCAACAAAGTGAAGAAGTGGCTCAAAAGTTATTGGACTCACAATCGCTTCAAAATAATCCTTCGTGGCTGTCGGATTACAGCGAATAATTGGTATTTCAAGTGCTACTGATCTAGTACCAATAAGATGTATCTTAAGGGAAAAAATTTTCGCAGAACTTATTGTGGAAATTTTAGTCCAACATCGCAAAATTACTTTCCGCTAAACTTGAAATAGTGCTCAATGGTGAAAGTAAATTCCCCAAAATCCAATTTTTATCTTAAATTTTCACTGTTTTTCAATGAACAAAACATACAAATAAAATTTCCAATATAAGAGAATCGCGAAAAACAATTTGCAAATTTTGCTGATTTTGAAGCAGTCAGTCGAAAAAATTAACTTCCGTGAAAATATCTTCTAGCTAAAATTTCGTCCCTTAAAGGATTCACAACACACCTAACACACACAAAACACACAAGAAAATAAAGCAATTCATCAACTTACTCTATTTGCAACAATATTTTCCATTTAAATTATTTGGTAAGATTTTAAATTGTTCTCACTATAAAAAAGATGCGCATATTTTCAATTCACTATTTAAATAATTAAGTTTAATCTATACTAAACAACACATTAAATAAACCGACACAAACTACGGCCAACTCAATAAAGTTTCAGTAAATTTACAGCTTTTTTGATACATACTGAAAAGGTTTTCACTAACTTTAGCTCACTTTGATAAACTTAAAAACTTCAATAAGGCTTTTGTTCCGTGTGTATGAGTCTGATTAAATATCGCTTGTTTTGGTTCTATGCCCATGGTTTTGCTTCCGTCTACATGAGTTTTATGTAGATTTGATTCATTGTTCATGAGGTTAACGAGATTTTGGTTTCACGTGCATCAGGTTAACAAGATTTTTGTTCCGCGTGCATGAGGTTTACGAAATTTTCACGTATAATGCTTTGAGATATTGTTTCGCTATAATCTTTCTTTACATGGGGAAGTACTACGACATTTTTGACTCGGTTTGGGTTACTTTGATAAAATGTTACATCACATTGGCGAGTATGAAAACATTTTTAACTCTATTTGGGTTGTTTTGATAAAATGTTTCTTCGCATTGGCGAATACGATGACATTTTTAGCTCTTTTTGTGTTGCTTTGATAGAATGTTTACTCGCATGAGCGAGTACAAAAACATTTTAGCTTCATTTGGGATGCCGTGATAAAATATTTCCTCACATTGGCGAGTACGAAATCATTTTAGCTCCATTTGGGTTGCTTTGATAAAATGTTTCCTTCTAATGGCGAGTACGAAAACATTTTTGGTCCTTCTTGGGTTGCTTTGATGAAATCTTTCCTCATATTGGAAAGTACGAAAACATTTTTAGCTCCATTTGGGATGCTTTGATAAAATGTTTCCTCACATTGGCGAGTACGAAAACATTT
>JAUBWS010077666.1:2149-12962 GCA_032270445.1 Darlingtonia californica
ATGAAATACACGGGGACATAGCCTGGAATGAAATACACGGGGACATAGCCTGGAATGAAATACACGGGGACATAGCCTGGAATAAAATACACGGGGACATAGCCCGGAATGAAATAGACGGGAACACAGCCCGGAATAAATACACGGTGACACAGCCCGGAATGAATGCATGGGGACAAAGCCTGGAATGAAATACACGGGGACATAGCCTGGAATGAAAATGCACGAGGACATTGCCCGGAATAAAACACACGGGACACTGCCCGGAATAAAAAACCTACAAAGAACACTGCCTGGGTAAAAATGGAGTTATGGAATAACCCCGCATCTCATCATAACTAGTGAACTTCAAATCTTCCCGGTAACGGACTTCGAATCTGGCCTAAAAAGCACTTATCCTTGTTCTACGAAAGACAAGAGATAAGCCAAAAAACCATGGAACGAAGCAATGCACTTATGTCGCGCGTGCAAGTTGACTCCAAATCCAATGCCACTGATCCAACGATACGAACCAGAAATGAAGAAAGAAAAAAAAGAGATTCGGCAAAACAAAAGATAAACAACACAAGGGTTGGACGGGAGGAATATAAAAACTTTGGTAACAAATATTATTTTAAAAAACAACTTCTAAACGTACAGAGACAACAAGTATCAAACAAGTTGAAGATAGAAGAGGGTGAAGCATGGAGTAGTTTTCAATACACCACAATGGTCTTTACAAGTATATCTGAAAATCACTGGGCCGGACAGTGAATAAATAATATAAATAATGATATGAAGCGCCGAATAGAAAAAAAAAACATAGCTTCGATACTGAACGGATCCGTGAGAACATGCTACGCGGCCCGCCAGAAACACGATTCCAAGCAATTAACCAGAAGAAAAGAAAAAACTCTTTAAAAAGATAACCAACAAGTAACGAGTTACATCAGCATTAAATACCAATTAATATACACGATAAATGATAAAATGGTATTTTTGGCAAAAAGTTTTCGCTTTCAGTTGAAATGAAAAAATCACGGGAATGGAATTTGTCAAATGGCAGATTTTTTACATTTCGTCGAAATTAAATTTTGAATAAAAGCGTTGCCTTGAAATTTCGTTTTCACAATAAAATTTTGACAAAAAGGAACACATTACAAAAAATCAGGACATCCTTACAAATTCTTGGTGATTTAGGGTGACAACACCGGGGCTTTTGTAATCGTGATCGTGAATTGATGAAGTACCTTATCCCTTTAAGTGCCGATGACCGTTTTTGCAGGAAAAACCCTATGCGGTGGAGTGTTTTTCTTAAGGGAAGGGAAGAAATTATCGTGAGAAGATACTTTTGCAGAAGACATTTTACTTAACCTACGTAAATCATGCATTTTTAGCATAAAATATGTGCACAAAATTGACCAAACCGCGATAATTAATTCCGGGAAACTCGCTGATTTTGATGTGGCCAATCGCCAAAATTTGTTATTCTATCCTTAACGTATTCTTATCCTGTTATTCAGACCGAGCTTTTTTCATAAAATACACCACTTGTAGAAATCTTCTCTTGGCGAACCTATACCTTGTTAGTGATTTTGCCAGCGGGTGGAGTATGATCGCGGTAAACATGACCAAGCCTGCTTTTCCCATAAACCAAAAATTAATATTTTATATTTTATGGTATGATGTGTTTTCAATGTGTATGAAAAAACTCCAAGTATTTGGATACTGTATATTGTAGTATTTCTTTGATGAAATGATAATATTATCTATTTTGTGTTCATGGTTTATTTGATCCCACTTTTCTCTGTTTAGGACCATAAATGCACCAATTTTTGTGGACGATGAGCGGAAAATTGGAGATGCAACACAAGCGCCAGTTGTACAGGGTGCCGACAGAGGCAGCGGGTCAGTTATTCATTTTGTTTACGCCCCTTATTGGTCTAAATTTGCGTCCGGCCTAAAGCTGTTTCTGTTTCCTATATACCGGTCCGTTGAATTAATAAGGACTACGACCCGGACCGTGGAAAAAACGAGTTTTGAAATGATTAATGCTAAATCGAGAAAAAATCATGCAATGAATAAATTTATGGTATCAAATTGAACAAACACTAACCCCACCTGTACTGGGGGAGGGGGGCCTAGTAGGCCCGCGGTCTTTTTCCAGGGAAAATATCTCCAAAACGAAAGATTCTACGAACTGGAAACTTTTTGACTTTCACTAAAATCTTATTGGGAAGATATTCCAAAACTTCAAATGTTTACCATAATTTGCTTAATTATGCTCAATTATTGAACCCAATCTGAGAACTGTAACCTATTTTACTAAAATTACAGCAAATCTTAAAAAGCTCATAACTTTTGATAGACAAAATATGAAACTTTGACAATAGTGGAATATCGTTGAAAGAAATCTGCTGATGTCATCACTTTTGCATATGACGTCATTGCATTGATTGCTTGACAACGCTACAAATTTCAAGGCTCGAGTAAGCTCTAAGGATTTCAATACGAGGAAGAAAACTTACCGGTTGACGGTATTTTTTAGTCGTGTGGCGGATAAGAAACAGATAACTTCTAAAAATCGGAAGGAGTCTTCCCTATTTTTCTAAGTTGTGAATCCATCATAAAAAATAATGCGGAGCTGTGGAAGAGTGCTTAAGGACCGGCACACGTAGACTAGAGTCCCAGCTTCGAATCCCTTGCGAGACTTTTTTTAATGAAACATCATACCGTTAATTCTGCAGCAGGGCAGTATAACAGTTTATGATAATCTGAAGAAGCTATTCTGGATAAATAATTGAATCATTCATGTTTTCCCATAAAATTACTTAGACATAAAACATCTAAATTTCCTTTCCAATTTTATTCCATTTTTCAGGTTCGTCACGTGGCAAGAATATTTACTGGACCAGGCTATCTACGCACTGGCGTCAAGGCTAAATAAACCAGCTGTTCATGTAGTTGTAAACGAATTAGAAATGAAAAAACCTGTAGGTGAACGAAAAGTCGTATTCGCTGCGGATAACGAAAACATTCGCATTATGCATGCGCGGATACAGGCTCAACAAGTTCAATCTGTGGACCCGAATCAGGACCCCTTCCGGCAGGCAGCAGTATTGCCAGATGGATTACCAGTCGTTATAGATGAACGAGATATCGGTCCAACAGAGCAAGTGCTCATTCACAGGTGATCGTATCTTGGTTATCGAGTTCATTTGGATGAGAGAGGATACGCCGACATCGATACATGAAACATTACTATACGCAGATACTAGCTGGAAGTGAGAGCAGCCGGAAAGCTGTTGTGGAAAGGGAGATAGCTTAAAGAATAGAGGCTAGTTTTTCGCATGGTTTGTTTGGCACTTCCCAAGCCAGTACGAAATATTGTCTAAACGTTGTACCAACATCCAGACGTCTCATTGGCGTTGAAACAATTACCTACGTCGCAGTAGAAAAAATCGTGAGATACAAACATGTGGAGGAGTGTTTAAAATGTAAAACACTCCTCCACGTAGGGTTTTCACTAATTTTTCCCACTGGGTTTTTTTCTGGCTGGGTATGTGCGATTTGATGACGTCTTCAGCCAAACATCAAATCTTACCAGTCGGTACGGTCTAATTTTAACCTTTTAAACCGTATCGGAGATAGAAAAATTGCAATGCATTCTGGTCGATCGGGCTCCCCAGACAATAGAGCTAGTTGCCGTTCCCAAAGGAGAAATTGCTTTTATAATAAACTTCAAATCCCTTGCAACCCCAATCGACCAGAATGCGTTTCATTTTTTTTTATCTCCGATATGGTGTATTGTCAGAAAATTTCGAGGGAAGAAATTTCAGTGTATTGTACCGTCAGCAGTGCATAATTACTGGACTCTAATTGGCTGTTATGAGCGAGATAAAATTTATCGTTAATTCCACTCAAAACTGCGATTGCTAGGAATAAATCTTTTTAATGAAATTTTCGCGGAATTAGATTTCGGAATTTGCACAATAAAGCTGATTTCATATGAGACTGTTTAATTTAAAAAAAAAACAGTGGTTTTTTTCTTAAATTGGATTCCTGAGGAACAAGGTAACAGGTATTACTTAGGCTGAAACTTTAAGGGGATTTTTATCAATATCTTTGTTGTATAACAAACAATAAATCCCAATTGTGGAACGTTGCCATGGGCCGTGATTAATTCTTAATCGATAAGTCATACCTACGACATTTCTATTACTAATAACGAATGTACTTTCTTCAAGTTTCTGGACTCACTCAAAACCCTATCCAGCCTAGGGTTTTTAGGGGAAAGAAAAATTCGCCTCGTCTACTTTGAAGACAGTTTCGCGGTTTGTTTTATTAGCGCAAAAGTTTATTAGCCATTAGGCGATAATTTTCAAAGTTAGTCATCCGCGAAAGTTTATTCTCACTTGTATTTAAAACTGAGCCTCCCAGGATTAAATCGCTTGATTTAAGTATTTCAAATTTGTTGCTTTTATTATAGCTTTGACTGATTTTGACGCAAAATTTTCTTGTATCTAAAATAAAATTTACCGTCTTGAATACCTACCTGAATTCGCACTGTAGCGAAAGTTTATTCTGACAAAAACTTTCTTCCCGCGAAATTTTCTTCCTTTTAAAGTAGCATCTCTGTTGAGGAGAGTATTATATTCTAAAATTGCACTTAATTTCAATAGAACAAAACTCCCCCACAATGATGATAGGTTTGTTCGATACAGCCTAGCCCTTTACGTGCCGATGACCGTTTCTTCAGGAAAAACCCTTTGCGGTGGAGTATTTTTCTCGATTTCTCGAATTCAGGTAGGCAGGATTGCGTGCCGTTTAAACATAAAACCCTCCACCGCATGGGTTTTTCAGATATATTATTTAGACTGTGTATAGAATATATATATTTGTGTAAAGATAAACATAATTAGTGAAAATTCTAAAATTGTGAATACTAGGAAAATCTCATATTTAGCATTTTAAACTGTTTCAATACCAAAGCGGTAAAATAACGGGTTTGTGAAGGAGTGTACGCAATTTGTTCTGTCGCCTCAGTAGAAATAAACGCATTTTTGGACCTTTGCGGCTGATATTCCTTCTCAGTGGGCAAAATAAGTAAAAACCCAATGTGGAGGAGTGATTTCTTTTTTAAACGGCACGCCCTGGGTGCCATTTAAAAAGAAAACATTCCTACACATGGGTTTTTTCACGCATTTTGAAACCTTTGCGGCTGGTATTCCTTCTGTTCAAAAGTTCTTCCACTGAAGCGCGTAAATGTTTCTATCAAGCCATCTATAATTTTGAAAAAGATTTCCAGTGGAAGAAATTTACTCGTATGGTAAACTCAACTCTACTTTCAGGGACACAGATTTTAACTTTTGCCGATCACATTGTTGGAAATCATTATATGTTTTAAAGCAATAAACTTACCAACCTACGAGGTAAAAATCGTACCATTCGACAAATTGCGAACAAAACTTATTGCGACATTAAATACTTGGATTTAAATGAATGCTATGTTTGCCCAAAGTCGCAAAATTCAGAAAAGGGCCATCGGAAGCCAAATTTTAGCACGAAACCTGGGAATATATCAATAATTGTGTCGTAAAATCACTATTGTTCGCAATTATATCAAGAAAGTAAGCTAATTAAGGAATTATTTTGATCGTTTTGAACACGCGAAGTGGGCGTGAAATTTAGAGGCCGAGTATAATTCACCTTCATAAGTAATCATGAAACCTGGCCCGACTTTCCGCCATAGCTCCGCCGGTTTTTATATAGTTCATGGCGGAAAAGGGCCAGGGAAAACAAACGCGGAATTACGTCCTCCTGTTTTGATTGGCCCATAAGATTGTGCGGGAAATTTAATTGGATTTCCGGTTTGAATTCATAAACAAACCTTTTTATCTAGTTTTCAGTTAGCTTTAGGTTCTCTCTCAAATGGATATCAGCTTGTAAAAAAAGTAAGCAAAGAGTCAGAGGCTATATTTCATAAGCAGATAAAGCTTTTTTCCTAAATTTAGCACGTCCCGCCTCGTTCCTAATCAAATCAAGTTAAATCGACGGACTGTTACACGGAATAATGTAAAGAGCAGATAATTGCAATATTTGATTCGCCATCAAGACGCAATTATTTCAAAACGAGGGAGGACATGCTAGATAATAATGTAAATAGAGGTCTATCATCCTTTAACCCTATTATATAACTTGGTCCCGAAGTCCTTGATCTTTCTCGGATTTGGTCACTGTCAACACCGTAGCGACTATAGTAATTTCAATTACATTCGTAAGGGTAACTTCATTTCACATATCGGTAAAAGTTTGACGTGTTCGGTCTGTGCGAATCTCTGCCGTGTGTTGACAACAAACCGGCCACAACGCATAGTTCTCAAAAATTATCCGGTCCATTTTTTTAATTAAAACTCAAAGTCATAAAATATCAGATCAAAGCGGTGATAAGTTCTATCATATACTGGCCATTTGGAATATCAGAGCGCGTTAATTTAACCGAGCTAAAATGGGGTTAAAAGCCTTACTCTTTTGGACAGAACAAGGTGGTCACCAAAACCGCCGCTGTTTAAAAAAGATTTTGAAAATGTTTAGTTTATTTGCTCCCTGGTGCATCAGACGTATACCTAAGGACATTTTTGTGGGCATTGATAATCGCGATATGAATTTTTACGGAACTAGGTAGTTTCCTCAAAATCTATACGATTGTGATACGCAAACATTTAATTTCGAAAATGCCTTTTTTAATATTATTATCATCATTATTCTAAATTATTTTTCCCGCCGTGAGTGTGAAATTGCAATCATTTACCCTATTACCGGGTTTCCCCAAAAATGTAGAGCTTCTCGTAAAAATTAGTAACTGGAAGGAAATGATCGAGTTTCTTTTGTTTTAATTTGCGGTGTTTTTTAAGAATCCTCCTGACATGTTTTACAAAAGGCTACATTTCTTGGGACACCCTGTATGTAATTTTTTTGTGACTCAATCGCTTATGGTTTATGCCCACAAAAAAGTAGTGCTTTCTTAAGATAGAGCAGGTAGGTTTCTTAGGAATAATAAAGTACATTGCTGCATCATCAAAAGAAAGGCATTGGCATCCATTAATCTTAATTTATATGCAGTGTGTTTAACAAAATTGGAAACAAACTATTATTTTTTTTACTGCGATTAGCTTTTTTTCTGGAATGATTTTAATATCACTAGAAAGCCCATTTTAACTGCTTTTGAATGATGTACTCTTTGGTGCCTAATAGAGGGGGGGTTGGAATAAGCGGGGTGGGTGGGAACGAAATTTTGAAATGAGCTTAGTACCCCTAATGTTAATGGGTCTAAAATGAGCGTGCTGGTCTCCTAAGCAATTCTGCAAAAAAATATTTGTTAATAAACCTTCTAGTTCCTGAGAAAATCAACTTCTTATTTCAATTTTTGGTCAATTTTGAGGGTAAATTTCCCAAAAATTAATGAAAACTGTCCGAAAAATTCATTAGCTCTTTAACAATCAATGAAAGCCAAAGTAATAAGATTTTCTCAATAACAACATTTTATCGTCATTAAAATGCTAACTCTTATCAAGGTTTTTTAACGAGTTAATTAGATTTCTCAAGTTAGAAATAAAGTCTACAAAAGCTCAGCTGATTCCAGTACAATAGTTCGCAGTTATCCGATAACTCGGATATAACTCTATTCCCTAATGTTTTCAACTTAAGTCTCAGGTATTATTATCTTATAACTGACTTTAAAAAAATTTGGATAAGTGAGGATATAAATAAACATGGAAAGGGATAATCTTTTCTCCAGTATTTAAGTTGCATTTGTAAATTGTTTATATACTGCTGAATTGAAAATTATAACAACGATATTTATTGCTAAAAATATTGTCAATTTAGAATAAAACTTTAGATAATTTATAGGACTACAGTGTATCCGTAAAAAGTCAGAAGCATCCAACAAGCCAAAATTACCTACCCATATCTGTTCTTTTCTTCCAGATAAAAATCTTTGATAAAAATTTAGCCAAACCCAAATGGTCTCAGAACACCTCGAAAAATCTAGGAAACTAATATTTTTCTCCAAAAAAGTCAAAACCCAGGAACCCTAATACAAAATATCTGTTCGTTTTTCCAGGAAAGCCAGGTAATCTACCCTGTACCAAAGTATTTTCACGGAAGATAACGTAAGTAGGCAATTTTTTATTTTGCCGCGGGAGGGACTGGTACAGTCTAATATAATCTAACAGGCGTCAAATAGGCAGCCGATTGCTTCCACGTAAGCGTGCTTTGAAAGAAGATATGTTGTTTTAAAACAATGCCCATTTGCACGTGGTTACCATTCTACATGGTCTCAGAATACATCCATATTTTCCAGGAAGCCAAAATTTTTGAACACATCAGGCTTTCCAACTAAGCAGTTTTCGAAATACTCTCCGTACACGTGTAAATTTCTAGGAAAAACATGCCTTCCGAACAGATATATACAAAAAAGCCTCGTTGGCTATTTACGAAAAATAACACTAAACAACACATTAAAATACATTTATATTCCGAATAATTCAATATGATTTACATAACATTGGTTACGTTACTAAAAATTTCTTCTCCTACAGTTAAACCCTACTTTCGTTTACTTTACCGGACCAAATTTTTTAATTAAGGCTAAGATGATTAAAGTTCGTGGAAGACACCCAGAACATCGAAATATAGTTACTTGAAATTAATCGTTTCTATGGTAATGGGCTCCAAAATCGTGTTATGCCTTGGCCAATTCCAAGGAGGTTTTCATTATACCTCTAAAAAGTATTCTTGAAAATCAAAGCAAAATCTTTATTGAGTTATCGGACAAAAATATCGGACGAGAGAAGGAAGACTAAATTTTTTTTTAAATTAAAAATCCAGTTTTCGAAAAATCGAATTTTCGAGAATTTCGTCTGACGGAAATCCGACATTTTTTTGCCCAATAACGTACTTCGTTCTACTCATTAAAAAGCACGAAAAAAACCATGCCATATTAAAAGGCAACATGAATTTCACCCATTATATGTGGTATAAAATACTGAATTAAAAAAATCACATAGAACTTAACGAAAAAACTTTAACCGAACTTTTCCTATGAAAAAAGGAAAGAAAATTTTACTGGTCGCGTTAACCTCAAAATTTGGTAATGTCGCCCGCGGACAAGTAGAAAAGATTAATTTTGGTGGATCATTTAGAGGTTCTTTCAAAAATGGCGTAAAAAACACTGTTGCAGAGCAAATAAATATGCAACTTCTTAACTTAAGAAATTTCCAAAAATAAGGAAGAAAGTTTCACTTTTGCGGATGGAACAAAAAGCAATTTCAGCCGATTTTGCAACCGCAAAAATTTCTTCCCTGAAGGTACTTAGAATTGAAAAATTTGCGAATAGTTACTGCTTTACATAGAGTATTTTTTCTTCATTAAATGATTCCTGACTTTCCTAGTTTAACTTATAGGTATTAATCCATTTGTACGACAGTGAATAAAAACACAATTGATATAAAGAAGTATGCCGTAAGATTAAAAATATAAATCGAGTTCGCTGCTGTTACATACCTCATCGAAACCCATTGCCATAAAATTAGTTTAGCGAGGATGACTGAATCAATATTGAAAGTAAATTTTATTCTTTATAGTTACCTACCTAAGATATTGTGACGTTTCAGAGAAAAACCAGTACAATCAGTAATGTGATTTATTTTTTAAGATTATACTGATTAACGGATTATTGTGCAAATTCAAATTTGATAATGAAAATTGAAAATTTTTTCAAACTATGTGGATTTTTTTCGATATATTGACTGTACTGATCATACTAATCAGTATGATTGATCAGTAGCATCAACATTGTGATTCTGTATTGTGAAATCCTGACCTGATTTATTTACTAAAAATCAAAAAAATCAGTACCCATATACTGGTTTTCTCCTGAAATGTCACTTTTTTATTTCAATGGTTATAACATAATTGATGTTAAATTGTATCAAATTTCGTTTAAACCAGAACTTGGTAATTTACCGAACGTACATTGCATATATCGCATTACAATTTTGACTTTATGTTTGCCACTTTCGATCTGATTTCATATCCGGCACTTCCTAATAAACTGATTTCCTTTTTAATTCCATATTCGGCACATTTAAATCCATTCGGGCATTGCAATTTTGATTTCATATTCGACACATTCGATTGGTATTACATTTTCGCTTTCAAATTGGGCACCTGCAATTGCTGCAGTTTCATAGCCAAAGCCATATTCCCAGAGATCTTAACTTTGCCTTGCATGAAAGCCTAAAATAATGAAAATAAATTGAGACGATGCCCGTAGCACTTTCTATAAAATTTCAGAAAATTTTTTCGTCGGACAATCAAAGTGACGGAATTTAGTTTTGCGATTTTTCAAATTCCCGCGAAAATTTCTGACGATAAAGAAGAGATTTTAAGTTGATAATGCTTTCCATATCCCAGTTGGCAACATCGTGAAAAAACCGATGTGGACGAGTGTTTTCTAATGAAAGAAAAACACTCCTCCACACAAAGTCTTTACTAATTTTGCCCACGGGGATAAAGTGTCAGTCTCCATCACGAGAACTTATTAATGTTCATCAATGTCAGATTGTTACTTACCGATTGAGCATTCAATTGTCCAACCATCATTTTAAAACAATTTTCATCAGTCATTTTTATGATACAATCAGCTTTCATATCTAATGTAAACAGAAGAAAATGCTACTTTATAGCTTTCTTATCTAATGTAAACAGAAGAAAATGCTACTTTATAGCTTTCTTATCCCAGACACAGCCATGTCAGATAAATTGTAAT
>JAUBWS010077688.1:0-12958 GCA_032270445.1 Darlingtonia californica
TAAAATTCATAATTTTTTTCCAGTTGAACATTTTTTTATCAACTTTTTGTCATTTCTTTTGAAACCTTGGTCTTAAATACTAATTTGAACTTTTAGAGAAATGGTTACTAACTATTCTATATCCAGTATATTAGTTACTTAAGACAGGTTTAGATGCTAATTATGTATGACTGGAAAATTGCTAGAAGTTGTAAATTTGTCATAAAATAGCATAATTTTTGCCAAAAATGGCATAAAATTTCATAAAACCCCTGCTATTGATACTGGGTCAGACGATGATCGTTATGCTTAACTTATCGCTTAAATTAGCTTTTTATTTCTGTTTTTAGATAGCTGGGTTTAGGGATTTCTATAGGTAAACTCTCAGATTTTCATAAAAGTTGAGTCCTTTGGTAGTAAAGTGTGCCAAAAACTCTTAAATTATTTTTTTGGTTATACTCAATATTGGTGACATCATTCAATTTTTTTTCTCCCATTCGCGAAGGAAATTATACACACAAAGTAGAAAAACATTTAAACGTGGAATTTTTTTGTATCAAGTATATTCCTTCGTTTTAGACCCAATATTTATATACTTAATTAACGAAAAAGCTAAAAAATTGTATGAAAATAAATGCAGTGTCTAACACCGGAAATTTTTAATGATTCGCGATAGTTTGCGTTTGCAAAAATTTTCGGTTTGGCTCATTCGCGAAAGTTTATGTACACGAAAAGAAAATTTATTTCCTTTTGCGAAAGTTTCTGGCTGTAAAGTATAACTTTGTTGCAAAATAATTGCATGTACTTCGAGTTTGTGCGTGCCGTCTGAAGCAAAAGACTTTTAAGTCTTAAAAGAGTGTGCAATGAACCAATTTCAGGATGAGTAGTTATGAAATTTGTTCAGGAAAACAAAAGATAGTGGGATGTTTAAGATAAACAGCACCCGAGCAAAATTTAATTTTTAAATTCCTTAAATTCTTCGTAAGAGAGTCATTGAACCAAAAGAACATGCGCAATTTGTTTTTTTTGCATTCCTAGTATATATACAACGATTATATTTTTATTATCATTTTTATGTGTGTCTAAAGATATTTTCTACTACCAAAAGAAAGTTATATAAAAACCTGTTTGAAAATAGGACTCAACTTTTATTCTTAATAACCATTGAAAGAGATTCCTTTTCATGATTGACAGTGCTAATTCTTTTGCTTATATATATATATATCTGGAATCTATTCAAATTTTTTTAGGGTTATAAAAAAGTAAAAGAAGAAATAAATAGGACTTGTTTATTTTAATAAACCTCTGCTAACGATGGACGAGAAAAGATTGTAGGGATTAGAACACATAGGGAGCAGAAGGAAGAAAAAAATTGCAAAAGAAAAAATGTCATCAAGTCAGAGAGTCGTCCAACATTATTTGGATCGACATGGGATCAGCAAGCTGTTTGAGGTTAGTTGTTTATTTTCTATTATTTTTGTTTGTTTATTTGTTTGTTTGTTTTGGTATAAAGTGTGGTTAATAGATTATGCAACCGCACAGAATGACTCCACTATGAAATTTACTATGTATGGCATGTCTACTGATTTTGCTCTCCCATTGTGGTAAGAGGAATTTTTCTGTAGGAATTTTTTTCTATTACAGCCTGCAATAGTAAATATCACACAACAGAGAACAGTTTTCAAAGTCAATGTATATAAGTTACTACTAATTTCTCATTAGTCAACTGTGTTCACTGTTTGTTATACAGTAAGTATATGTATATTAAATTGTATTGTGAAAACATAAATAATTAAGTTAATATCTTCAGGTACAGGTAAAATTTGTTTTATTACATGGGCTACTGTGTCTGATTTTCTCCCCTTTTTTGTGCAAGCTGCGAACTTGGAAAAAGTTGCTCATGATAAATAAATTTCGGCCAAATCGTTGAAATGGTATATCACTTAATTTTCTTTGGCAAATTTAGTTGTTTGTCTTACGTCTATTTGAATTTTTAGATGATGCTTTATTGTATTTATAATCCTGTTTAAACTTCTTATGTTCAACGCAAAGACATAATTTGGTTTAGCTCATAAGTTTTGTTTGGAACGGAACAGGTTTACAATTTTCATTTCTTCATGTATTTTCTGGAACAAAGTGTATTCTTGTACTCCGAAGGTTGGTTTGTTATTTTCTTTGTGAAATCTTGTGATGCTGCCGAATTGGGCTTCTCAATTGCAGCTCTTCGTTAAGTGTTGGCTCGGCGATTTTTGTTATACAAAATTTTGCTTAGAAGTTGTTTTTTCATCCTCCTTGAATTTGCTGAAGATTGTTTGGTTTTTCTTATGTGTTTCTAGGAGATGATGGCAAATTTGATCAAAGATATGCCAAATGAACCAATTGCTTATTTGATCAAAGTACTTCAAAAACACCTCAAGAAAAAGGTAAATGTTTTAATGCTTAATCTTTAGTAAAGCGATTGCTAGGCTATCGTTAATCTGGCTTACAGCTTGTTTGCCATTACAAGGTTGGTTTGTAGCTATTACTGTAAGTGAAAAAACGGTTTTTGTTTTTAGATTAATATGAAAAGAGATCTAAACATTCGATATTAAACCGCTTAATTTAATTATCAGAATTGGTTATGTAGGAAGGAAAAATTAGATAGTTTGAAAACAAATTAGCAGGTCTCTCGTGATGTTTTTAGAAATAATATAATATTTTCTTTTTTTTCCTCTAATGTTTAAATTTAGTTTTCTTATTTTATCTTGGCTCAGCTTGACCGAGAACTTTTTGTATTTTATTGGAATAAACTTTCGCAATTCGACGAATTTAGGACAGATAATTCACTGGAAGAAACTTGAATGAAATACATGGGAAAAATGGGCGAAAACTGTTATTAAAACAATAGACTTTGGCGATTTGAGCGCTTGTAACTTTGAATATTGCGCGGTTTAAACTTTTGCGAAAAGGCCAAAACATTGCCATACGGTTTCTTTATTTCTTTAACACGTGAATGGCTAGTAGTGAGCAATTCCTAAGACGTCATCGTGAGTCTTCTTATTTATTTTAAAAATTCATATTGAATCAATCAGACACATGAAATTTTTATCAACCTAAGATATGGTTTTGATTCAGTTAGCTATCATAACAATTCTCACTATTTCTAATGAATCACAAATAAGTTGGTTGTTGGTATATGAGCAATGGATAGCGTGAATAGAGAAATCATGGTCTGATATTCTTTACGTGAAAAGCTTTCCTTTTATTACCAAGTTTGAAGTTACGAAGAATTGCTTTATATTTCGAGAGGGGGGGGGGGGGGGGGTGTAGTTTGTTTCCATATCCATTCGAGATTATACAGTCGCAATTGGTATTTATTTTGGACCTTCAAATGACCAACGATAAAGTTCGAGATAGCAAAATTTGTAATACCAGGGTGTTAGTGTTTTTTTTCAAAATAATCAGGAAAAAGTTGGAGGAAGAGGCCAGGGCCGGCGAATCGTTTTCGAAAGTGGGGGAGGGGGGCATATAATATAGTGACTAAAGGAGGCCAAGAAAATGTTTTAGATATTAGGGGTCTACTTTGGCTAAAACGTGATCTAAATTTTATATTTAACTATTAAACAAACCTCAGAAATTCATAAATAATCGAAGAAGTGCTACATCTTTATATGTTTTAGGAGCACAAAAATAAAGTTAGATAATCTAGGAACACTATTTGATATATTTCCTCTCACACACTGTCTCTTTATTTTTTTTATTTTTTATTTTTTTTTGGCAAAAAAGTGGGGCCCCCCGGTTTCGCCGGCCCTGAGAGGGTGTTCGAAGTAGGATAGCGAATGTATTTGGACCAAGGCGGGAACGAATCTATGCACAGTAAAACGATGGAATGCATTTCTTGTTCTCCTCAATTTGTTTACGATTTGACCAAGATATTTTCAACATAAATTTTGACAGGGTTTTTTTGTGTTGCCGGGTTTTTGTGCTGACAAAGTGGTTATGCTTATCAAAAATTTGGAAAATGTGTTTAACATCTTCATTTTACTTTGTGCCTTTTTCTCCATTTGAAATTCCCTAAGGAAAAACATCGCTGTTTTCATTTTATTTTTTTTACCTGAAAATTTTGGAAGCTTGTTTATCTTGTTCATTATCAACATCCAGCTAGGTTTTCAATATCTTCAGCAGTAATATGCAGTGGTCGAGAAATGTTATTCTCGACTGATGAGGCCTGGAAACACCTTACAGAGAACGTCATGGAACTATGGGTGACGTAATTTTTTCCCGTCTTTAAAGCCTCTTGAAGCCGTCGAAATTGGGACCACAAAGTTCACCCATTCGGCGAAATTATGAAGAAACATCTGTAAAGGAGTGCATTTCCATTCCCAGTGGGTAGAATCGTGAAAAACTTCATGTGGAGGAGTGTTTTCTTTTTCTGCGTACCGATTGAAAAGAAAAACACTCCTCCACATAGGGTTGTTACTAATTTTGCCCACTATTTTGTAGTTTACGTGTCGCTTCAATAGAAATACACTCCTTCACAGATACTTTTTTGTGTTTTTGCCGACTGGGTAGCAACTTGGCCGTTAATGCATATGTTTACTTGAATTAACACCTTAAAATTTTTTATATTTTTTAGAAGATCGAATCACCATTGTCACCTCCACTTTCTCGTGGTATGGGTTTGACAGGGTCCTCAATACCAAAGAAACACAACAATGACCCGCAAGGTAAGGTTCATCTGTATATTGTGCTGTATTATTTGTTTATTTACGATTGTTTACCCAGAATAGCCTCTTCAATTCTCTTTCAAGTTTTACTGATGAGGGTCCTGTACACCTATAGGGAACCTTGTCGAATGTAACGGTGAGGTAATTTTCACTACCCAAAGCCTCGTGCCCACTTCGAACCCAACACTTCTGAGTTCCATGCTCAGCGCCATAATCGCTCGTCCACGGATTCACTAAATTGGAAGGACTGGAGAGGAGGCAACATACGATTTTAAAGGATAGAAATATGTGACGGTCTATGGGAAAAGGAGGCTTGGTCGTTTTCACCGCAATCATACTCCACCCGCTGGCAAAACCGCTAAAAAACGTATGTGGAGGAGTGCATTTCATGATTTGAGAGGTAAACAAGTAAAGTATTGTTGGCTTTATGTCCCCTTTTCCCATAGACTGTCATATATATCTGAGGGTGAAAAATCTTCAGTGGAATAAAGTGCCAACACGACTGATAAGCACAACAACCACGATTTCTCAGAACTGCCATACTGTGGTCTGAGGTAAAACTCGCACTCACGGCTTATTCTGCAAAAATTTTCTTACTTATGTTTTGATGATAGCTTAAAACAACCTAAGATTTTGAATGTCTGGGCATGGGTCAGGTAATATCTTTTTACTAAAGGAATAATAATGAGCTGAACATGTTTGTATAAAATAGCCCACGCGAAAAGAAAATGTTTATGGATAAACAGCTTTGCAATGTGACTCTAAAAGTCATGTTTGGAATTCACATATCAGTTCGAAAAGTGTCTGTTTCATATTTGATTGCTCTTTATGATCCATATAATTCACTGTCTGAAAGCAGATATGATTATAAGTGAAACAAGACAGGGCAACCAACTAAAAAGTGAGCCAACGTGTATCTAGTGTATTTGTGACGTTCCATGGGAATAGGGGCATGGTCATTTTTACCGCGATCATACTCAACCCACTTGCAAAATCATGCAAAAAATCATCTGTGGAGGACACGCAATTCGCGTGTCGCTTAAATAGAAATGCACTCCTCCACAGATTTTCTTTAACATTTTCACCGCTGAGGGCCTCGGCTCATACCCGAATCGAAGTCGGGAACTCTGAGTTCTAAATTCAGCGTTCTACTACATAATGTAAACGAAAATTTTTTGCCCTTTGCGAGGATACAAGATGTACTGAAGAGACTTCTATACCACATAAAACCAACATTAATACATTAGGGCAACGGCCGCCTCTGTCGCGAGCGGTTCGTGGTCCCTCGTTTTGAACATATCTTGTGATTGGGAGTCTTGAATAAATGATCCAATCATTTAATATTGTTTACCCAGGATAGCCTCTGTAGTATTACATAATTTGTTATCAACGAGAGGGTCCTGCGTTCTTGAAAATCCATCCGCGCACTAAACAGAATTAACAGTGATTTGTAATTTCATCATGAGAAGCCTGGCAAGAGAGTTTAACGTTGGACGTCAGTTTAATCGTCCATGGTCTCGACCACTCGGACACGGCTCTAATTAAACTTTTTAAAGTAACCCTTTGAGCCTTACCAAAACAACTCTGCAACTTTTTTAAAAAGCAAATAAAGAGCTTTCTTTTCGTACCAAACGTAACTAGTTTATCTCATTCCAGTGTCCAAAATTGAAGTTGAAAGTTTTAAAAGTGTAAAAAAAGTCTTGGAAATTTTTCACTTTTTTCAAAAAACACAGCGTAGCCAAAGAGTTAAGTGTATGTCGTGTTCTCTTTACAGTGGTATTACCTGGTAGCAAAGCTGTGTCTTCGGCATACGGAAAATTTGACATCGATTCAATCCAAAGCGAAGACAATATGAGATCATCAAAAGATCGTCATTATGATAAACCGTGGCAAGTCAATTCGAGAGGTCACAAGAATAAGAAAGGTATGATATCACTTTTTTGTGCCTTTAGTGGTTGACAAACGTTTCCTGGTTGGAATCCATCAGTCACAGGTTACTTTATCAGGCTGGGTCCTCCATAGTTACATGTCTGCATAACTATTCAGCTATTATGATATTTATTAGCAGTTAAACCTAATAGCAGTCATCGATAATAACTTGAGTAAGAGAGATCGCAATTCCGAATGGTTGTAATGTAGTACAATTATCCGTAAGGAAATTGCTGTAATGTTACATTTAACGGCTCGTTATTCTATTACGCTATTATTTGTATTAAATAATCTATTTTCTTCGTTCTACGAAGAGTTTATAATATGTGAATGTATGTATGTAGGCATGTCTCTTATTGACTTATCAAGGCTTATATTAACATTTCAGAGGCACGGGTAGAACATTGGGATGGCGAGACAAAAGTTCATGGAGTAGAGGAAATTTTTGAACAGAACGTAGCAACAACAAAACTTCATTCACCACTTTCACGATCGCTACCAATAACATCTTCAAAGAAAGGTGAGGGAAAGCACATTTTCCGCCTCGTTTTGAGACAAATTTTGGCTGGAAAACGGACTTCCAAATATGATATTGGAATGATCTACTCCTTACATGATTTCGTTTAATATCTGGTTACGAACTTAGTTGCATTTAAAGCCATCCCCCCCCCCCCCCCCCCATTTACGAAAAATTGCTATCCCTAATGATTATACCCCTTTATTTTCTCCCCCCCCCCCCCCCCTATTAATCTTATCCCCCATTTAAAAATGAAGACCCTCTATCCCCCATTTTAACAAAAGGGGGTGCACACTACGCCTACCAATCAGCAACGGCTTCACAATAGTCCATATCTGGTAATAAACAGTATCAATATGGTAGTTTAAAATATGTGACGACGCTCAGTAGGCTTTTTTCCTGTATCTTACATTTACAGAATAAAATCTCAAAGTAAACAAAAATAAAATGGTCAACAAATAACGGTTTTCAATTGCTTATCATTCGGTCCGAAAAAGTTGACGTGTTCTTGATAAAAATCAATGTCGAAAATGATATTAATCCGTACGTTTATCATGTATATCACATATCGTAAGGTTTTTTTTAATAAGAAAAATTGTTCATGTGTTTTTTGTGGTCTTACTGCTTTTACTTTCATAACTCTAACTTAATTCATAAATCAGATATCAGACTGCCTGGTTTACAAATGTGAAAGGCTGACTTCCTTTTGAAGACACTATCATTAGTTTTAAGAGTTTTGAAACTAGAATTGTTAAAAAAAGTGAGTTTTTTCTGTGAACATATTCGTTTTATTCTCAGAGAATGTTTATTTGATTAATATAACTGCTAGTAACAACCAATATTATAAAGAAAAAACGAACCTATCTTTCTCAAGAAAATCAGCAGTTCACAGACATTTGGAGTCTATAACATGACCTATGTTTTATTTTTGAGAATGTAAATGTGATGGTCTATGGGAGAAGGGGACATAAAGCCAACCATAATTGCGTGTCACTTAAATAGAAATGCACTCCTCCACAGACGTTTTTTAGAGATTTTGCCAGCGGATAGAGTATGATCGCGGTAAGAATGACCAAGCCTCCTTATTCCCATAGACCGTCACAAGTGCCATAGGTATACTACTACAGCTACATACGATTTATTTTTCTCGCATTGGAATTTACTAAGGGAACTCAAGTTAAGAGTGGATATTGGTAAAATGCGGTGAAAATGGTGAAAATTTTAGCCTGAAAATATTTGTTTTATAAGAATGTGTTAGTAAAGCTTAAGCCAATTGATAGATATTCTCCGTGGCATGATGAAAAGTTGCCGGATCCAAATTTTCCCTGACGAGTTTTCCCCGAGAGAGAGGCTTTACGTTGAATGAACGTTTTATGCTTGACACATTAATCTGGGTTCCTACCCTCATATAATCTCACACAAAATAGAAAATCTCATACATTCTCATACAAAAGATGGTAAAATGGAGTTCTTCATACAATTTCGTACAAAATCTCACACTTTTTTTATTCTTTAACAATAAGTTTTGATTTTTCGAATAATGTGGAGTTTTGTGTTTTATTTGTATCAATATACATATTTTCAACATAATAAGAGAGAAAGTTTTCATTTTCAATTGATTTTCAATTTTACGTTTTTTAATTAAATTGAAACTAGTTTAAGTTATTGTGAAACCTTAGAAACTTCTCAGTATCTTTACGTTTAAAAAAAAATGTTTGGTTTTATTTTGGCCAATATCATACTTTTTTGCTAAAAATGTAACATTGTGTTGGTAATTTTCATATAGTTTTACAAAAAAATCACTTAAAATCTCATACGATCACATACTTTTTGGAAGCAAAATTTGAGTGGGAACCTTGTTAATTATTTATTATCTACAGTTAATGATTGATCCTTCAAAACCCCTGTCGGTAAATTGGGAGTTTCTTTGAAAGAAAGCTAGCCGCTACGTACGTTCATCTTTTTCCCTTCTTATCTCGGTTTTGTTTTCTACCTTCAGATACGACATGGAAAGAAAAACCAAAGAAAGAAGAAAAAGTAAGTTTCTTGTAAATTTTATGCTCTGATGATGGACATAGTCCGAAAACTTACGCGTCATTTTGATTTTAATATTATGTTGAGTGTCTTTCTTGTGCTTTTTTCGGGTCATAATCAGTTAAAAATTGGTGTAGATTCCAATTTTAGAGCGCTTACTGTATTTGAAGATTAGCAGGTGGAGCAACGGCCTATAGTGAGACGCACTTCTAATAAATGGCCTGTATTATTTTTTATTTATTTCGATTTAGGGGGGGGGGGGGGTTCTTCATTAAAAGATATTTTTCATTCTGGCTATTTACTATTTTTGTCACCAGTAGTTGTAGTTTGGGCAGAATGTTGCTTTTGTTTTTTATACTAAATATTTTTTACATTCTTTATATTAAATTTACACATTTTCTTAAAAGCTATCACAAATACCAGCAAATGTAACCGCTCCTCCAGTTAAATACAGCGCTTCGATATCAGACGAAGAATTAATGATGGATAGTCGAAAAGATCTGATCCAAGAGCAAACTAGGAAACAAACACTTAGGTAATATTTGTATCCATGGTTTTGTTTAAAGTTCTCTAGTTAAAGATTCAAAAGGTTCGTCGCTTTGAAATGTTTTAGTTTCATTCTCCTGAAAAGAACTTTTTCCGCAATTTTTTCCTGAATTTCTTGGTCTTTTGTCCGAAAAAAAAGTGACAAAATTACTGCAATTTACAGGAATATCCAGGTATTTGGAACGAAAAGTAGAGTAGATCTCATGCCATGGATCATCTTGATTTCTCTTTGTTAATTATGCTCTTCCATCTTTTAAATTCTTCAGAATGTCAATTGGGCTTTTCCAGAAAAAAAATGTTCACCCTATGTTGAGGATATGGACTTACATTAGAAATATCATGACCCCCTGGATGTCCAAAAATAGTAAGTCAGCCCCCTGGATTTGTCCTATTTTCGCATTGACACATCTGGACATCCATTCTTTTGTCAATTTTTACAGGTGAGACCCCCTGGAAATCCCCTTTTCATCAAAGCATCACCCCCTGGACGTCCAAAATTTGTGACAGTGAGACCCCCTGGACGTCCGATATCCTCAACATAGGTTATAAAGTTTTTTTCTGGAAAATCCCATTCTCATTCTGCTATGTAGAACTTAAACGTATATCTTAATGAATTTTTGTACTATGGTTTACAGCCCGCATGAATATTCAAGAGTCAAAAGGCATTCATCCAAAAAGAAGGCAGCCATGCAGAAACGTAAACTCCAGGTAATGAACGAGACTAAAAAACGCGCCTCTATGTTTAAAATTGTACGTTCACTCTCTTTTGTTGGTTTATTTATTTTATCCAGGCTGGGTGAGCTTATTTCAAATAGCGGTGATACATTGATGTAGACCTGCAGTTTGCAATGTATACACTTAATCTCGGTGCACCAGTGGACCCGTTGTTATTATACCTTTATTAAAATTAAGAACGTATATGTTATTGCGGTCGCTCTTGGTATTCGATGTGCGTATCGTTTACAATTAACATGAGAACAGTAGCAGATTTGAATCCTTAACAACAATTGCCAATAACGTACTACTAGGCCATCGTCTCCTCAGTGGGCAAAATAAGTCAAAACCCTATGTGGAGGAGTGTTTTATTTTTTAAAAAAACACTCGTCCACATGGGTTTTTTCACGATTTTGCCCGCTGGGTTGTAGGAATTAACCTCTCGACACTTATCACCCTACCCATCAGTGGGTAAAATTAGTAAAATCCCTATGCGGCGGAGTGTTTTTCTTTTTAAAACAGCACGCAGCGTTTAAAAAGAAAACACTCCATCACATACGAGTTTTTCATGAGCTAGCCACTTATGTTATATTTTGATATTCTAGGCGCTACTTTCCAATGAGGATAACCAAAATTCAAAACAAGATAATGTGGATTCATCGGACGATGAAGCTGTCGATATCATAGGTACGCCATGTTGTTAATGTCGAAAAATTTGTTGTTAATACGAAATATTCGCGAATAGAAAAAGCCAGCTTGAGAAAATGAATTTGAAACTAAAATTGATCCTAGTTAAGTTTAATACTTTCTTCTGTTAGCCAAAAAAAACAGATCTCGCCAACTTGCACCGTTGCATGTTTTTGCGAAACATTTTCCCATTAAGTATGCACATTTTTATTTCATCAGTTTCCCGGTCACGTAAAACTCGACACATTTTTATTTCCAAAACTTTATTCGAGACGAATTCCAAAATTTACTGAGAAAACAACACCTGAGAAGCATTGATTATTTAGAAGTAAGGTATTGTTAACGCGTTTAAATATGTATTTTACAGAAAGCATGCAAGATCTAGAAGGTGAAGGCGTTTCCACAAAATCAACAGGATATAAACACGTCACACAAGTAAGCCAAAATTCTTTTATCACATCCGTAATTCACGGGTCCCAAGGCTCTTGAAAGTGAAAATTCACCATTTATTTAATAATTTTACAAGGTGCACTGTAAGTGTTCCCAGGAAGTTAGGACTCTCATTAATAGAAGTTCTTTAGAAGAACTGAAGCAATGGGCTTCTCCAGAAAAAATCTGTCCACCCTATGTTGAGGATATGGACTTACACGAAAAATATCATGACCCCCTGGATGTCTAAATATAGTAACTCAACTCCCTGGATTTGTCCTACTTTCGCATTGAGATCCCTTAGACATCCATTTTTTTGTCAATTTTTACAGGTGAGACCCCCTGGAAATCCGTTTTTCATCAAAGCAGCACCCCCTGGACGTTCCAAAATTTGTGACAGTGAGACGCCCTGGACATCCGATATCCTCAACATAGGGTATACAGTTTTTTTCTGGAAAAGCCCAATTATCCTTGGTAATTCACCAAACAATATTTGAATCCCCCTCTCAAAAAATCCGTTTTTGTATTTGTCTAAACTAAATTTTTGTAGATGTAAAGCATAATTGCATCAAACTATCACTCATAGACTCTATTTCTGTGTTTTCTTCCAGAGAACTGTACAAACGACTGTAAATACCAATGTAACAGTTGGTGTATGTTCCAAGTGTGCCAGGTAAGCTTGACAGAGTAATCCTAATGCTACATTCCTAATTCTACATCGTTTCCATTCAGTTCGTTACCGCAAACACATAAAAGTGATATCAATAACCTAAACGATCTTGCATAACCCTTTGCCAACCATATACAATCCCTGCCATTTCTTGCTCATATGTAGAATTCAAATACTTCAAATGATTTTTCTTTTCTGCATTATGATTTTTCCATTTTACTTTAAAGTACACTTTGAACTCGAATTTTACTTCCATCTTTTAATTTCACTAATCCAGTCATTTTTTGTTTGAAGGGTTATTGGGGAAGACAAAAGACTACGAAGAGAAGATTCATATAGCGGTAAGAAGGATCTTTTCTATTGTTGTAGTAATCTACCCGGTAAACCGTTACGGGCTGTTTTACCCTACACTTGGTATATCGGCAGATGCCAAAGCTATGTAATTTGAAAGAGTAAAAATTATAAAAATTAGGTCTTCGATTCTTTGGAAAAGTCCACGCTGATTGTTGTGATGATTCTATTGTTATGGTAGTAATAGCTACTGCGCATGCTCCGTATTTTACGGTTTTGACGTACTCGGTTTTGGACATGTGCTGATAGACAAGGTGTAGGGAAAAAAACCCGAAGCGGTATATACACATACAAGAGTTAAAACTATCCATATCACATAAACATAGTCATTATAAAAAATCCCGGTTGAGAAGCCTATTGTTCGAGCTTTATTGTCAAATTTTTCTTTGAATTTAA
>JAUBWS010077699.1:0-12958 GCA_032270445.1 Darlingtonia californica
TGTTGCATATGGCAAAAGTTGCCACATATGTTTCCCAACCCGGACTCTTTTAAATGTGTGCCTTAAGGGGTTTGTTGCCCCCCCCCCCCCTGAAAATTTTTTATTCTCCCATGCATATAGCTTTGTCCCCCCTTGAAGTAAGAGACAGTGAGCATCCTCCCACATCAATACCTTTCCAAGTTAAGGACTGTGCAAAGTTTACCATAACATTTTCCCACCAATTCCGCCCTTTAATATACATACTGTATTGAATTTTGGCTTTAAAGAAAGGAAATATTTAGGAGATATTAAAAAGTACTGGTGAAGTGTCAAATTTGAACATACTTTGAGAAGTTAATGAAAAACCTCATTTTTTATGGTATCATAAATTTTTTTTTTAAATCCTAATAATTATATACTTTTAACTATTTACATTTTAAATACAAAATTCTACCCAGAATTTATTTGAGTGTTGAGATTTGATTGGGCAAGAAAAAAAATATATTTTTAATGACATCAGCATTTATTTTGAAAAATTAGGTTTTGTCCAAAAAGTGCTGACATTGTCAAAAATTGAATGAGTTTTTTTGCCCAATTAAATGACGGGCATTTCTTGCAGACATTTGGGGGAAGGTACCACCAGTGGCCAGCTCTGGAAAAAAATCTGGAAAATCCTTGAAATACATGGAATTTTCTCAAACATTTGCAATTACCTTGAAAATGTGGATTTCTAAAGAATTAACTGCTGGAATTACCTGGAAGAAGTTTCTTTGGAAATTAGAAGAATGAGTGCAAAGCTATATAATTTACTGTTGAACTACTTTATTTCTTTAAAACGTTGTCTTTTGTTAGAAAGTGATTAATAGTTTTTTGATCCATTTATTATTTTGTTCAAGTTTGAGTAAAATAATATTTTCGTTAAGGGAGCCACCTGAAAATTTTGCTTACCTTTTTTCATACATATTTTCATACCTGAAATTTTCTCAAAAAAACTGGAAAATAAAAGTCGATTTTTGCTGGCCACCCTGTCGTTCCATAAGAAAAGGGGGCTCAAATTATTTTACTGGTAAAATTACTGGTTTTAATTTTAATTTCACTGTAATTTGCCAAGAATAATTTTACAGAATTTGTATTAGATTTTTTGACGTATATACCAGTACTTTACCAGTAAGTACTGGTAAAGTTATCGGTAAAAAATTGATTACCCTTTTCTGTGAAATGTCACTGTTTTGAGGTTATTCTTATTTTTATAGTCATTTTCAGTTTTTTTTATGAAACTTGTTGCTTGAAGTATCCTTTCTGTATCATTTGATAGAAAGTTTTGGGGGGACTTTGTAATAGATTTTGATTGGACGTAAAAAAAGTTCATTTTTTTTAATTGATGGAGGGGTCAAGCCTAATGGGGACTTTACATGAATATGAAATGACTAGCCTTGTAAGTTTTATTCTACATTAAATTAAGAGAGATGAAAATACTTTTGGACATTCAAAGAATTCATGGTGTATAATAACACATTTTAAATTTGAAGCAAATAAGAAAAGGTTTGGTACAGGGCTGCCAAAAATGTTTTTAAAGAAAAAGATATCAATTTTCAAACTGTAAGTAGAAGACTGGATTACTTGTTTGGAGGGTACGTTTTTAGCAAATCTAAAGGGTTGTTTAACTTGTCTAAGAATTCCTTTCTTGAATTTACTCTAGCAGCCCTGGTGGTATCACCTATCAAAGGTACATGTAGGCACATCAGAAGACCAACCTAAAGTTTTCACAAATGCTATAAAAAATTTAACGCCAAATAATTAATCCACAAAAAGTAATTACTGTTTGTGAAACAATAACGTTAATGGAAAATTTTTTGCAATTTTGTGCAAATTTGCGAAATGCTTCATTTCCCTGAATAAAAATTTCCCAATCACAGGTCTCACACGATTTAATAGCAAAGTTCAGGCCCCAACAGTACTAATGCTTGAATTGCAAAAAATTAACCGATTTCGAATTGTAATGGAAAAATCAGCATGCTTTCTTTTTACTCTTGCAAAATGGTCATTGTTTTACTTATTTCTTGCTCCAACTTTACAGTAAAATATCTCTGTCATAAAGGTGGTTTACAGACCTCATGTAAATCGGCTGCTTTGTTCAATGATTTTATAACTGCAACTATTGCACGCTATTGAATAAAGAAAAGTGTTTTCTAAATTTTTTAGCTGAATATTTTATAACGGATGTTAGAAATTTTAGAAATGAATAATGTGATGTAAGTTTTGAATTGAACCCCCCTGAAAAATATTGACCAACTTATATTTGAGATAAACTATAAATTATTGATTTCACTCATTCGATGAAAAATCAACTGAAAAATTTGTAAAAATTGTTATCGTGAATCTTTTTCCCCAAATCATATGCGTTAATTTGAACTCTGATTGTTGACATGCAATTACAGTATATTATGAGAGCTTTATACACCTCTCATTCCATTTTTCCTTTGAAAAGCCAAGGACAAACTTAACATTGTATACACATCAACAGATTTATGATACCAAGAATATTTTCAAAACCTTAAGTATAAAAGTTATTGTATAGGTTTGGTATCGTATTGTTCAAAGCGTTCGAATAAACTTTATTAATTTTCTTTTATCAAGAATGATATTAGCCCAAAGGACTGAAGCCCTGGAGGAGGCGAAAATTTGTTCATGATTTGCGATTCAATTTTTGAAAGACATATTATTTTTTGGTGCAAAAGGACGTATTTGAGGTGCATAATTTGAATAGAATTGTCTGTGTAGCTGTGTAGCTAAGACGGTATAGGATGAGAAGGATAGCTTTTTTTGCAAGTTAATCGAGTTAATATACATTTTTGTGTTGATAGACATTATACATAAATTTATGCAGATGCATTTTTCGATTTTGTCCGTTATTAATTGTTATATATATAATCAATTTATTATTTGTGCACCACAAGATAAACTTAAAAAACTCAATTTAAAAGTGATATGCTGTTCACAAAAAAAAGAACCCCGTATGGTAGAAAATGAGACATAAAACAGATGAAGACATAAAATAGAATTTTCTTGTTTTTATTAAGGGAAATTCATGTATCGCGAATAGTAGAACGACTTATATTTGCATCCCAATCATAGAACAATGAGTCGCATTTCGCCATCACGATACGCTTAATTCAAAAAATTCTTCTGATTGCAAAACACAATTTTGCGATCATCTATATCATTCAAAAAGAAATTTGAAAACATTAAAATTTCGCGATCTAAGATTAGATTTTATTCAATGTTATTTACAAGATTTTCTTGAACAATATATATACTTTTCAAAAATATCAGGCTAAAAATTGAGTCCTATAACAGTTCTCTTAGAGTTAAGCTATATTGTAAGCTCAGATAGAGTAAACTAAATTGGAAGTATGACATGAGAAATTTGTCTAAATCACATAGTCAGTTGAGAAAACTTTAAAAATGCTGGGAATCTTATTTGATTCTGAGAATCAAAAATAAATGATCGAATGGAACCGACATTGATGCTGTGTGGATTCACCTTCAACCAAAACATTTATTTCATTTGTAAAATGATATTTCATCTGACTTCTATAAGTGTGTTTTCGTCAACTTTTATGTGACAAGTATATAAATAGCCTTTCTTGATTTTTGTCATGCAGTTGTATAACGAAAGCTGATTCATGAATCTTTCCTTTCGTGATATACTATGTGCAATGTCTATTATCGACCACGCAATAATGACCATGGCTTTATATTTCGTAGGATATCTTGATACTGTGATTAGAGTGGCTTGCCAGAGTGCTTACTGTGATATTTTTCGTTGATAAATTTGATATAAAGTATTATTCATAAATTGTCTAGATGCGAATCTTTTCTTATTATACTGTAATATCAATAAGTATTTATACTACTATGTATCTTGTTTTATATCATCATTTTTTTACTATAGTTCCTGCTACTAGGTTTTGTGTATCAGTATAGTTTTGTAACAGCAGGCAGCTATGATGTAATTATTACGTTTTTGTATCAATGTATATTTTGGTTACTGCTTTTTGTCTTAGTTTACTTCTAGCTTTTTGCGACGAGTAATATGGAGTTTCTATCGTGTTTTAGAGCACATACAATAAATAAAGGAATTTTTTATACTGTAAAAGAAGAAAAGCAAGAAACACAGAGAGAAGATTGGAAAGAATTTAACATTTCAAATGGTGGAAGGAAAAGGAAAGCCTTGGGAGATTTTATGGTAAAGATGGATTGCAAATCTTCCAAGTATATCCATGACATTAAAGTGTCTGGGCTTGAAAAAATCAGAAAGGAAATCTCAGGCAAAAGATATGTAAGTTTTGATCATTGATTTGATGTCTTTTAAACCTAGTGGGTACTCCACATGTATATGCGCCACTTGTAAGGGTCTGCTTTTCCAGGTCCCGCGGGGGTTGCAAAATCGTAAAATTTTAGAAGCAGTCTCTCTTAACGGTTGTGATTCAAACAAATTTAGGGAAAAGTATTGAGTTTTGTCAAAATGTTTTGGTAAAATTCTACAGGGCCCCAAAAACCGCCAAAACTATGTACAAAAAGTTTAAAAGTAGTCCCTCTCAACGTATGTTTTTTGTCCGGGTGGCACGTACTGCACTGTACCTGTCAATTTCTAAGGTATCCCAATACTCAAAACCTTAGTTCTTTTCAATGAGGCCATAAAGATATTTTCAAGGTTCCTACATTAAAACGCACAAAAGATGGTAAATTTCAAATGCATTACTTTGTATCAAGTTTGCTAAGAACCAAATTAAAGCCTCACAAAAACTATTTTATGATTACGGTTGAATTGAATCAGATGGCATTTTGAATACAGTTATAGGTTTGTTTGAAACTTTGGTAGTCAGGATTCCTGACCTTACCCACTTCCTCGTTTGTAATATGCTTTCGCAATAAGAGAGGGTTTATACCTAAACTAAAACTTTGGTTAAATCTTCAAAGAATAAAATCAGAAATATGTATTTAAGGGAAGATACCCTCGTGGGAAGATGAAAGTCTCGCGATCTAGCCTGGCAGAGAAATCTTTACATTTCGTGTGAATAAACTATCACGGATTTAACAAAAAACGAATAAGTCAGAACAATGACGAAAGCAGCAAATTTTAGCTATTTTAAGCGATTTGGTTTGTAAAATTCTAATTCTGAAATTTGAATATTTCGCGGGGGTGAAATCTCGCGGATGATTAATTTCGAAAATTTTGCGGAAATGATATTCGCGAAAAAACCAAACATCACCTAACCGCGAATCTTTTTTCCCGTGAAAATTTCTTCCGTTAAAATGTGTTTAGCTGGCCCTGATAAGACTTTTTATTAGACAATTGTCATTAAATGCAATTAGATATTAAATTATCTATTACTTTTTGAATAACAGGAATTTGAACTGAAAGTCAAGTGGAGCAATGGTACAGAAGCAACGATTTATAGACCGCACAGTATGTTTTTCGATTTCCAAGTAAGTAATGGCCAATTCAGTCCTCGAATTTTCGGAAAAATTGGATCGCGTTCAAATATTCGATCTCGTGGAAGTAAAAGTTCCGGAGCACATCGGCGGTTTCCGGTTTTCATTCCAATTTAAAGGTTAACAGAAAAATGTGCAGGCCCTGTTCAGAGGTTTAGAGAAATGTGCCGTTCGTCCGTTCAGGCGACGTGCCGAATGATGATCGGGGTATCGTTGTCAGCAAACTGTTTTCTTACAATTTAGAACGGAACTCAAAACTTATTACCTGCATAAATGTGACGGTCTATGGGAAAAGGGGCCTTGGATATTTTTACCGCGATCATACTCCACCCTCTTTCTATCTAAATAGGTAAACAAGTGATGACCTCCTCCGCAGACTTTTTTTCATGATGAGTAAACATGAGTCATGAGGTAAACATGTGAATTATGGTTGGCTTTATGTCCCTTTTTCCCATAGACCGTCACAAATATTCTACTGTAAAGGGCTAAAAGGTTTTAAAGTACATACGTTTTTTATTCCAGGGTGTATTAGCCGAGATGTTTCAGGATGCTAAAATCCCAAATGCACCAGGTCTGTAAATTAGAAATAGCTATTGTCACGTTTTCATGGATTTTTGATAAAAAAATTCGACAGGACAACTGTATGTTCTATCGTCCAGGCGATTAAATTAACTCCTAGAGAATGTAAAAAATATTTATGTAATTATTTTATTTTTTTACTTAGTGGTGAGGTTTCATTGGGCGTTATTTGGGAAACTTGGACATGAAAAAGAATGCAAAGTCATAGAAGATTTTTGTCAGGTTAGTATTTCCATCTCAGCATTTCCTTTGTTCTTTTATCTTGAAGTCAAGCAATGAAAATTCTCAGATAACAATAATTATATTATTATATTATCATCAGAAACTTTAATCTTATAGAAAATAATCAGACTTCCTCCGCACGTGTCAAAAGCGTCCATCGTGTTGCATTTCTTCGAGTCATGGGGGACTGATGTCAGAACTAACAAATCTTCTGAGCTGTTTGATCCGGAGGTTGGAAGGTATGAAAAATCTTTTAATAATTTTAACTAAGAACATCTTAAAGATACTTTTAATACATCCAGAACATTCAAAAGAAGCAGTTAGCAAATCCAGAGTGTGACACATAATCCAGGAGGAGAAAGCAAACTTTGGGCGTATGCCGCTCCTCAATGTACACGACTTTACAATTACTACCACAAAGTTAGCGACTTGGATGGGGATTGAGCTACGTCTGTGCATTCAAATTCGATGACATTCCATTGATTCGCTAGAGCGGTATAGCGTTAAACTGGGACACATAGCGCTATTCGGCTTTGTTTGGGATTTCGTTTTTTAAATGATGCTTGTTTAGCGCTATAAAGCTTTAATTTTTTCGCAATAGCGCTACTATTAAGTAAAATACATGTACTCCTTTTCGCTTGGAGCGTCACAATTGATTCGTTTTACTTTTTTTGAATTTTAGAGCAAGTATACAATCATCCTCACAGGAGCGAAGTAAAACAGGCACTACAGGTAACTCATTTACGATTGGAACTATCATTCACTTAGGATTAGCCTGATCAGCTGTAATTATTCTCTAATAACACAATAGCAAGGTTAAGCAAACCAAAATCTAAGACGTACCGCCCGCAAAATTAGACATTGACCGATTGCCCCGTTAGAAATTTGTAAAGCATTACAATTTCCAAACCATCTAAGCAACGTTTACATCGCACTCGTAATCATCACTATAATATTAGACAACAGTGACCTTCGCAACTAGGCTCGGTAATCTGCAATATTACCGACGTAAATGCCGTTGTATATGTTTGAAGCAATTCTCTGCCGAGCCATTTTTCTTTCCATTTGTTAATTTTTGGTAAAAAATAGCTGTGTTTTTTTGTCAAAATGCATTTTATATAACAGACATCGTAACGTAAAGCACGATTGTTTTATTTGCCTCTTTTTCTAGTTAGGAAGACGAAGGATATTACCCTCTTCCCAAAAACGTATCTTAATGAATTAAATCACTAAACTTTTGACTAATTTATACTGCAACATTTTTACCGACTGACTTGTTTTTCTGTTCGTTCTTTTCCAGACAAGGAGGACCAATATCGAGTTTTAGCGAGCTACGAGGCGACAAATATTGGCGAAACATCGTTAGTAGAAGGGAGTTTCGTCACCATAATCGAAAAGAACGAGAGGGGTAAGTAGATAGGGCGGATGTAAAACTCATTTCTGACCAAGAATTTTCATGAAATTTTACTGTTTTCAGGCATTTATTTGGTGTTCATATACCCCTGTCTGGCGCATAGGTTTCTGTGGTCCTATACGTGTATTCTGTGACTGTAGAGAAAGTTGGTCTTCCCGAAATGTACTTTTAACCTGACATTGAATTTTAACATCAAATAATCAAGTGTTTTATAGTTGCCATATACGGTCGTATACCTGGTATTTGATAAAATAGCTAGTACTTGTTACAACCGGGCTTCGGCATATGAAAATTTAAAATGTTTGTTAATACAAGGTGGCTCAAAAAATGTAGCCCGTTATAAAGAATTTCATGAGCAACTTTAAAGACATTTTTTAATTTTTTCTTTGTTTTAATTTGCGGTGCTTTTGATGAATTTGTACAATAGGATACATTTTTTGTGACACCACCACGTGTATTTTTTCGATAACACAACTCAAATATCTAAGACGTGAAATGACACACCTACAACTTGCATATATATATATATATAATGTGTCGTTAACTTGTTGCCTAGGTTGGTGGTTTATTGCCCATGACGACGGTCGTCAAGGATGGGCACCAGCGACATACTTGGAACCTGCAGTGTTAGAAGAAGGAGATGGGGACAGTTATGATTGGGTCTCAGTTACAGATGCCCAGGGAAATGGTAGCTGGAATTTTTTCGGATCTTTTTTTTTTAAAAAACGTGATTCAACTTTAACAATTTTAGACAACTTTGTTCTCTAGTAAAAAATCTCATAAATCTGCTTGAAAAATCGAACAAATGATTCTCAATGGCAGCCCTCGCATTTTGCATCAGCAATCGGCATTCGCCGACATAACTACTGCCGGTGTACTTTTTTCATAGCTTAGTTTTGGTTCAACGACAGTGACTTTAGTAGTTAGAAATACTTTTTAGAAAATGATTTTACCGGGTACGTGAATAAAACTAAATAATTATTTATCGCGCTTAAATGCTTTTATAATTTATGTTTTTTATGTTTTAATTTATATTTAATTTACAGTTAATTTATATTTAATTTATATTTATATTTTTTAGCGATATTTTTTTACATATCGTGCTCTAAATGAGAAATCGTTCGTTCAAATTTTGCAAAAACCGGTGTACAGTAAAATGGCCCATTCAAATTGTCTATAAAGCCATGGTTGGAATTTACATACTGTTGCTTTTCTTACTCGTGATGGTCAATTAAGACATTAAAACCACTATTTAAACTATTTTATTACCAAAAATTTTAATTTCAACGTGTTCTTTAGTCGTGATTTTGAATTTGCAGTTTTATTCATTCTGCAATGTTCACGACATAATCGGTAGCCTGTTCGTTACAGTTTTTTTGCAAGATCGATTTCTCACTAGTATGACCATTATGTCCTATCCGATTATTATTTCTCTATCCGAGAAATAATTCTAAACTTTAAATTATTTTCACATTTTCAGGTGAAAAATATGTTTCCATGGTTGCGTATACGGCACAGAATAACGACGAACTTTCATACAGCGCCGGTCAAGAAATCGAAGCACTGAAGAAGAGCAGTTATGGTTGGTGGACAGTAAGGTACCGAACCCCTGATTTCCCTTACACCGTAATAGCAATATGGCACTAGTTTTCCTAACAAAAACGGGGTGTAGTGATCGAGAATCTTAGACCAACCACAATCACTTGTGGCGATGTGACCTCTTACTGTTAATTTCGCAGGTCATCACGAAATCTTTACAGATTAGGTTTAGGTGTTTCAAATCTAAGAAGCTAGTGCGTCCGATAGGCAGAACAATCAACTGCAAAAGGATGGAAGCCCCTGATGACGTAAAACTATCCATTACACTAAGTACTAAATTGATATTTCAAAGAGCACAACGTTAAATAAGCTGAAAATCCATTTCGAATATGTCTTTAATTGTGTAAGAACGCCTCTAAGTGCAAGGCCGGTGTAGTATAAAGGAGAAACAAAACTTTAACCGGTCGCCCGTACGAGGTTTATTTTATTGATGGAATGTAGACAGGAGACAAACAACTTTAATCCTTTTTCTACCTTCCAGTTTTTCTGTAAAATCTCTAGAAGTAATAGAGCTTTTGCCTTCAAATTTTGGGAGTTTAACGAAAATTTATCCCTGCATTGAAAAATGCAAAAATGTAAAAAAACATTTTTTAAAAGTCTCGTTTTTATGGCGACCACAGGTTCCTCGTTACTAGGTAGTGATTACGTAATATTGAAAATTGCTTAAATATGCAATTTTTCTGGTTTGATGCCCTTATATTAGTCTTTATGATTTCAGGATATAAAATTGAACATTAAAATTGCTTAGCAACTGTTGCTAGGGGCATTTTCAAGGGTCCGGATTATATTTGTCCGGAAAGTCGCAATTTAAAGATGTGACGTAGTCACGTGATCAATGACATCATCATAAAAATGCTTCTGCCAATTTGCACCTTTATCATGTTCTACATGTGTAATTCTTCCCAGAATTCCCTTGATTTTTTTTGTCAATTTCAGCCAGAATAAAACCCCTCAGAAACTTAGTTGACGCGACAAGTTTTCAAAGTTTCAAGATTTTTGTTGCGCATCTTTTAAGTGACCTAGCAAAATTTTCACTGTTACGAAATCGAGCCTGCTCACCTATTTGAGCCTGGCAATTGTTATGTGCGCCTGATTGCAGTTTAATAAAGACAGTCCAGTCCTAGGGCTCCTAGAAAATGATTTTTCTCAAAACTCCGAGTCTTCGTTTTGTATTCAAATCAAAAAAATTTTCTTTGTTTGCGGATATTTCCTTCATTTTTATCGACGGGTTTAGCCTATATACGAACTGTTCCCGAATTAATACTTCCCCAGCCCGCCTCCTTTCATGAAGTTTTCAACAACGGCGTAATCTAAGGTGATATTATAGTAATATTCTGTAATGTCAAAAGCAGTGCAATTAAATCGAATAACACGCTTAAAAAACTTGTTGAAAAGGAGGTGGGCCGTTTGAAAACGCGTGGAGGAGAATACAAAGAGCACATTTCTTTTGTCTGCATGTATGATTATGTCTATGATAATGTGTAATGAGAAAATGAACACAATTTGATCAACAGTAGCAGGCTCTATTTTAGAAAATAAAGGCAACGTCCGTTAACAGAAAAGTTTTTGCTTTTTTTTTTCAAAAGAAAAAGGGCACTTATAACCAAGCACCTACGTAGGTGCCATTTTTAAGAGTTTTAGATGAAATGAAACTTTTAAACACCGGCTCCCTCCTGGTTTCTACCCAAATAGTGAATGGATGTGTCCAATACACATTGGAGAACACTGGAAGGGCTAAAGGGGATTAAGGGGATTGCGCACGGATTACACGTAAAAACAGTTAAGTTGTTTGGATGACGTAGTAGAATTTTTCGTTGTACACTTTGTTTGTTTTTTTAAATAAGCAAAGTGCCTTTAGTCAGATAGTTTTTATTTTGTATTATCTGGGATTATCAGTTAGTATCGCAGTATGAAAAAGACGAATCCGTGTGCTTCTTAGTGGATGCCTTGTTAGTCCTAGTTTGTATCTATGTTATATATGCGTGGTGTTTTTGTTTCATCATAGAATAAACGGACAAGTAGGAATAACTCCAGCTACCAATTTACAGAGACTCGATGAACCAGCAACTCTTTACCAATCTGTTGACGAATTAAAAAGGGTAATGATAAGTGACTTGTTGTATTGTTTTTTCTTTTTCATTCCAACTTATCATTGTGATAAATGTAATTGATAGTTTATAATGTAATGTAATGTAATCAATAGTTTTACGTCATCAGGGGCTTCCATCCATTAAGGTTGGTTCTTCTGCCCCTCGGACGCACTAGCCGCTTCCGTTTGAAACACCTGTACCTCAACATAAGCGACTTCGTGATAACCTGTGAATCTAACAGTGAGAGGTCACTTCACCACATATGTCCCAATGGCCGGTTTGAACGCATAACCATCGGATCACGAGTCTGTCCGACGCCTTAAACACTGAGCCACTGCTCTACAAGATAAAGAGATTGAGCTGTATTTGTTGAATGAAATTTACTACCAATCTAGAACAATTGTTATCCTCCCGCAACTTTGAAAAGCTGTATTTGTTTGTTTTGAATAGTAACTTTTTTATTTAAATTTACTGGTACAAAAGCTTTGATACTTATTAGTTGATTAGTGCATATAAATTGGCCCACTGAACTTGCCTAATTGACAAAATTTTCCATTCCATGCTATTAACATTGACTGAATGTAAGTGGGGACCGAACAAACAACCTCGTGAATTGGGCGATTGAACCAAATTGCAGACCAACGGTCCTGATACTAATTGAACTAAATTGCAGACAAACGGTCTGATACTGATTGAACTAAATTGCAGACGAACGGTCTGATACTGATTGAACTAAATTACAGACAAACGGTCTGATACTGATAGAACTAAATTGCAGACAAACGGTCTGATACTGATTGAACTAAATTACAGACAAACGGCCTGATACTGATTGAACTAAATTACAGACAAACGGTCTGATACTGATTGAACTAAATTGCAGACACACGGTCTGATACTGATTGAACTAAATTACAGACGAACGGTCTGATACTGACTGAACTAAATTGCAGACGAACGGTCTGATAATGATTGAACTAAATTGCAGATGAACGGTCTGATACTGATAGAACTAAATTGCAGACGAACGGTCTGATACTGATTGAACTAAATTACAGACAAACGGCCTGATACTGATAGAACTAAATTGCAGACACACGGTCTGATACTGATTGAACTAAATTACAGACGAACGGTCTGATACTGATTGAACTAAATTACAGACAAACGGCCTGATACTGATAGAACTAAATTGCAGACAAACGGTCTGATACTGATTGAACTAAATTGCAGACGAACGGTATGATACTGATTGAACTAAATTGCAGGCGAACGGTCTGATACTGATTGAACTAAATTGCAGATGAACGGTCTGATACTGATTGAACTAAATTGCTGACAAACGGTCTGATACTGATTGAACTAAATTGCAGACGAACGGTCTGATACTGATTGAACTAAATTGCAGACGAACGGTCTGATACTGATTGAAATAAATTACAGACAAACGGCCTGATACTGATAGAACTAAATTGCAGACACACGGTCTGATACTGATTGAACTAAATTACAGACGAACGGTCTGATACTGATTGAACTAAATTGCAGACAAACGGTATGATACTGATTGAACTAA
>JAUBWS010077721.1:0-12955 GCA_032270445.1 Darlingtonia californica
GGTTGAGACCCATCGGAAGAGTGTCAACCCAAAAATTTGATTTGATTTGTGCTTTAGACCCAATATGGCAATGACACGATGGGTATCTGAGAGATTTTTTTTCTAATGTAAGTGTACAAGAGCGAAATTGAATTTTCTTGGCAACAGAAACAAAAAATAATTTACTTTTCTTAACTCTATGGCTACAAGTGGGATCGTTAAAAACGTGTCTCAATTTGAAATGTATGTACAGTATTGTACAGTATCCAGTGAAATTAACCATCAGGGCATAATCTTGGAGACCAAGACGTGCATTAGGCAAGAGAAAATAAAAATAAGCATTATGTTACTGTATTTAATGGATTCTGCTTACCATTTAGGCGGAATATGCTCCGACGGAAGATTTGACGGACACTGCCCAATGGAAAACCTCACTTTAACCCTAGATAGATAGAGAACTGTTTGTTTCGATAAGATCTAGCCTGTACCAGTCAACCGTGAAAAAACTCCTATTCTACCGTTCGTAGAGTATGGTACAGTCTAGATAATGTCTAGCCATTATGTAAGGAAAAACACATCGAGCAGTTTCTTGAGCTTTAAGGCTGTAAATTCATTATTTTCTTCCCAAGTTTAGAAAAGACAATCAAACTATTCCGCTGCCTTAAACTTTTCTCATAACAAGAATCAATGTGACAGTGAGGATATTCTTTCGCTCAAAAAAGAAAATGAGGAACTGCAAGAAAAATTGAGGTGTTAGAGGAGATGTATTTTTGTACGGACTTTAAGACATTTCATATCAAGCTCAGAAATCTCCAATTTCATGAATTCATTTATTAGATTTAAGAAAAGTACGGATGGTGAGAACGATAAGGTTTCAAAGATAGTAAGGATAGAGTTGTAAGAATGGCAAAGATTGTAGCAGCCAACGAGGCAGTTTTGCAAAATATCTGTTCGGAAGGCATTGGAAAATATGGATGTGTTCTGAGAACATTTTATACCTACTAAATTATTTTGGCTTTCCTGGAAAACTATAATGATTATTTTGTGTTTTTCGTTCCTGGATATTTAGGTTTGCGGAGGTGTTCTAAAACCATTTGACTTTTGCTAGATTTTTATAAAAGTGGTCTTTCTGGAAAAAATGAACATTTTGTTTATTTGTGTTCTAGATTTTTTGGATCTTTCTGTTTTATTAATGAGGGTTTCGCATTCCTGGAAACACTACCGAACGCCTGGTGAAGGCACTGAACTCTGTACCTTTAAATTCTTAGTTGAGAACTTTGGCAGCTCTTGGCAATGGATTCAATTTTCCAATAATTGTCAAAAGTACAACCTAAAACACAAAACCTGTGAAATTTATGCTTACTTGTCTTTAATTTATTTATTTGTTATTTATTTGAGTTGACCAAAAATGACTTTGAAGACATTGAAAGTACCACTGTGCTTCGTAAAGAAACTTTTCATGTTGTCGACGTTGAAGCTCCCAAAGGCACCGGCAAGGTTTTTCCAATGAATCAACCACCTGTTTTGGGTTGAACATTCAAAGAGTGGGAACTTGAATCCTGCATCAAGGTGAAGCCTGTTGAAAGTAATGGAAGATGCGTCAGCGAGGATTTAGACAACGGTACTGGTGCTTTTGCTACCGTCTTCCCAGGAAAATTTAATGTCTGATGGTAGCTTGAGTCAAGCTATGTTGATGCGATGGTAGAACCAGTTAACCCTGTTGGCAACTTCATCAATTCCGACGTTAGTGACTGACACTAATAGCTCTGATGCTGTATCAAACGAGCCATGTCCTGGCATGAATGCAGATTCTGCTGATGAAGCCACCTATTAGACGGATATCAAGCTGGAAGCTGGAGATAACAGCATCTTATCTGATAGCATCCCTGATTGGGCTATGGTTGATGTGTCAACTAGACAAATCACGACCAAGCCGTTATTATTGAGCTTGTACACACCAGTAACACTTGTGATGTTGAAACCATCGACAACAGCCAACAAGCTTCAGTGGTGAAACTACCACATCTGGTGCTCGTCTTCTACTAGTCTATCAGATATACCACTCCAGGCATTTTGCCTTCCTCTTGGTCTATAGGCTAACGTTCAAAACTAATGTAAAAATCGTAAAATACGGAGCATGCGCAGTAGCTATTTTTTCCATAACAATAGTATTACCACAACAACATCAAAAAAGAGCCAATCACGTCGCTTTGTTACGCCCACTATTAACCAATCAGCGTGACTATTTTTGATAATCGAAATTTAATGTTTATTTTCCCCAAACTCCCGACTCCCGGTTTTGGACGTTAGCCTATAGACTAAGAGGAGGGCAAAAAAGCCCGGAACGGTTTATTGTATAGACTAGGCTTCCACCGCCTTCGATATCGAAGTTGGCTTTGTTATCGGTTGTGCATGCTAATAACTTTTTTGTGAATTTGTATGTGAAATACCTATTATTTTGGATTATTTCATTTATGTATACAATTTTTTTAGACTTGTTACGTTATTTATAGTTGGATAAATTTACAAAATAGTTTTTTCTCTAATGAAAAACTAATAAAGTCCAACTTTTATATTTACAACCAATATACTCAATAATAAATCTAAAAACTGTTATACGCATATTTTGCATGTACATTTTGCATCTTTGGTTTCCATTTCTTAATTGCCTTTTTGAAGGAGTTTTTAATTTCATTCGGGAGGATAGTAATGGTCCCTTAAAAACGATTGTATTTGTTCGGTAATTTGTGGTCTTAATATTTCGTAGGCTAACCAAATAATTCAAGCGTAAGTTATATCTTACGTTTTTAAGACTAAAAAAACCAGCAGCCATTTTTGGGCACTTTCTTATAGTCACTTTATATATCAATGTCATAAGAGATTGTTAATTTTGCACATGTATGCTGAATTCATTGTTTTTGCTCACGAGCTGATCGAGATTTTTGTCTTTAGTTTCACCATAAACGAATCTCAAAGTTTTTTTTTGAATTTTATCTATCCTGTGTTCTCAGATTTTGCGCGAAACAACCTTATGAGATTAAGGGCCTGGGCCTCTTTGAAAATCATAGCTACATGTGTTTGAAAGTTGAGTTGGCTATAAAAGTTTTTCCCTAGAAGTTTCACAAACTCTTGATTAGCTAGTTCGATATCACCTATTCTAAGTTGTGCTCTGGTGTTTCTATTACATCGGTTGAATATGATATGTTGGAACTTCTTAGGAAATGTTTTCATGCAGTTTCTTTTATACCACTTCATTACTATCTGATGCGATAATAGAATTATCGTCAGCAAAATTGCAAATATCAGTTGCATCGTATATCGGAAATAGATCGTTCAAAAATATGTTGAAAAGTAAAGGACCAAGTACAGAACCCTGTGGGATGCTTTTAATTATCTTATAAAAATTGCTAAAGGTAGAGTTTATTCGGACCCTTTGTTTCCTATCTGTTATGTAAGACGACAGGAGTTTTAGCGCATTTCCTCTAACGCCATACGCTTGTAGTTTCGCAATCAAAAGGTCATGTGGTATGCAGTCATAGACTTTTGATAGATCCATTAAAATCATACCTACATGTTTAGAGTTATCAAGACAATGCTGGCGTTTGTTCATGAAACATAACAATGCATACTGAGTTGAAAGTCCCTTTCTGAATCCACATAGTGGTGGTGATAATATTTTATCAAAATATTCATCAAGTTGTTTGTAGATTATTTTTTTTAATATTTTAGACAATGTGTGGAGAAGGCTAATTGGTCTGTAATTTTCTTTGTTCGTAGGGTTCCCCTTTTTGAGAATTGGTATATCCTCTGCTACTTCACGAGGACTATCAATATTTTGACAACTGGTCACGAAGAAAATATAAATTGAATTTTTTCAAAATCAATAGTATCGCTGTTAAGCTTTTCGGTTTTACGGAAGCATTCCTAGCGCCCAGCTTGCGGTCCAATCGAGCATACGGGGCCCCGCCTGTACATTCTTTAATCTGGCATAGCGCAAAAAAGAAGTTGTTTTTTCTAACAATAAAAAGAACAGGTCGACAGCGAGAATGATTAACATAATGGAAATGATGAATCATGGCAGAAACAGCGAAGATGATGCTCAGATGCTCAGATGCTCTCACCTTTATTGATTTCTTGTTTATCGTTCTCAATATTACCCTAACCGATCACTAAGTGACTTATGCCTACTCTTGTGTGCCAAATAAACGAGCCTCCCCGCTTGTTAATCTTTCGATTTTTTCCAAACAAAACCAGTCTTGATGGTAATAGCAAGAAATTTTTTGTTTAGTCTTGGTAAAAAGGGACTGATTGACTTGCGTGGCAAAAGCTCTGACGAACTAAAAATCTAACATTTCTTTTCAATAGCGATAAATTTTTCGCGTTTGCCTGGGTTCGCGTCTTAAAAAAATGCTAATCTTGAACTGAAAGAGTGCATTTTGGTATTAATTTTTCTTAAAAGTTGTCTCAAAATTTTTTCACCTCACTCTCAATGAGTTAAATTCTTTGTTTAGTATTTTGGTAAGTTTTTTAGCCAAACTACCATGCTTTAAGTTTCATAAGGTATTGAATTATTTGAACGTTTAGTTACACGATATACATGGTATTTCCTTTAGTTTTTTGGTTGATTTTTTATCCCTTTTTCAAACGTGATTTGAGAACAGAGGTTGCAACTGAAAAGAGTCGTTGTGACTCTTCTTCACGACCAATGCTCATTTTCATACGTAAGATGGAAATTGGAACTTGGCGCCTAAACGAAAATGGGGCGCATTTTAGGGCTTGGCTTCCCCAGAAACTAGCCTCCCACCCCGCCACTGATTTTATTACTTATGATTTGCACTTTCACGATAAAAAAATTGTTGCCGTTTAAGAACTATATATATACCTTTATACTACATATTGATTTTCTCTCTCGGGATGTGTGAGATCCCTCTTGCCTGAGGGATTAATGTGAGGCTCCAAAGGAGTCTAACACTTATTGCTTTCGCTTGACCCACACTCTCTTTCTTAGTTCTTAGTTTTGGTATTGCTCCAAAATTTTAACGTCTTTTGTGGAGAACCACAAGTCTTTTTCTTGTGGCGAGCTCCTGGGTTTAATACCCATGAATATTTTGCGACATCAAATATGAAAAAAATTCTTTAATTCTTTAATATCTTTCTTCGATGCAGATTTATGACCAAAAGTTTAGAGGTAATTCTCAGTTAAAAAAAGGCAAAAAATGGCGACAATAACCTCTAAACTTTTAATAATAAATCTGCAGTGAAGAAAGATATTCAAAAACTTTTTTCATATTTAAAATTGCAAAAACTTCAGGTTTCTAAACTCATTTTTTTCATCTTTGGAGTATTTTCATGTAGCTTGATGTTCCAATCTGCAATATTTTTCCAATTCAAGAGGAATTTTTCAATGTTTTCAGTAGTTAAAAAGTTACACGAAAACGGAAAAGGCAACAAACGAAATATGCGTTATGCAATAGATAGCAACTTGATCATAGGAAACCATAGCACTTACCAGCACTACAGACTAATAGACCATGCGTTCGCGACATACCAATTTTTGACATATAACACTATCACCATCTTCCACAGGAGCGGGCAATTTAAATCTCTCAGGCGAAGTTTTACATGACATACCTGGGTAAGTTAATGCCAGTCTACCTCGTAAGACAACTACAAGGGATAAATTGTGGAATTTAACAATTTAACAACGTTGATAGAGCTAGATAAAAACAATCCGGACAAACTCTTCGTCGGGCAAACTTTTTCGTCAGGCAAAAGTGTCAGATATTCAATTTTTCAGAAAATTTTGAATAGCAAAAAAAGCAAAATACTTTTGAATGAAAATTACATGTATCAAAGTGTCTAAATGCTTGGATGGACAAACTTTGTCGTTGAAAAACATTTTTATCACCTCCGGAAAATTTTGTCCTACATTGTCCTTATTTTTGTAACTAGTAAAATTACAATAGAATCACTGACTTCAACCAATCTAACTAAACGATTCTAATTTGCATCTTCCTAAACAATTCCACAACTTATTACGTTAGTAATGCTACAATAAAAATTGAATATCAAGACCCATATCTTATTGTGTTACACTTTGTACGATGTTCCGAAGACTCTTCAAATATGGCACGCAAAAGAAGATCATAGTGTGCTTAAAGCTATCTTGTCCCTGTGCATGATATTTGAGTGTTGAGACCGGTTGGGGATTTGCAGATCTTGTCACAAAACTGACACTGAGAACCAGAAGGTCTTGAAGGGAGTTGAACGATATGGGAAATATTTTCCAAGTTTTGTGAATGAGATCTCCTGTGGAGACCTGCTTTGGAGAAGTACATTCTTCGGCAAAGATGAAATTTATATTAAGCCTGTTGCTCTAAGGATCGCAGATGAGTATCAGCCCTTGTTAGAGCCCTTTTAAAATTTGCATGTTCAATCCTGTTTTCTTCAAACATTCATCATATAACTAGCCCTTTCCTCCCAGTTAACTGCACCAATCCCTCCAGGGATCTATAAGATTTCTTTTATTAACGTCTTTAAAACGCTTATTCGATTTTTAGAGAGGATGTTTGTTGCCTGTCATTTCTCTTTAGAAAAGCCGTTTTAAGAGACGATCACCCTCCATTCTAGTGATGCGATCAACCCAACTCATTTGGTTATGTATGCATTTTCTCCATACTAAATTTATTGGCATTTTATAAGATGTCTTTGTCCAACATAAATAATTGTCATTTAATACCCAAACTCCTCCGTAGACACCTCCAGAGTCTGTAGTAAAGTAGAGTCGTTAAAACACACACGTCTCATATACACTCAATTTCGTTTTAACGGAAATATATCTATTTGATTAAACACTAGATTCTAGCAAACCAAAGGTTTTACTTGCTTTGTCAACATGATGGCTTATTTCAACATTAAGTGAGCCATTTCTTGAAAGAACACTGCAAAAGGCAAGTATCTACCACTTCTAGCCTGTGCCGACTAAAATATTTAGTTTGATGTACTGTTGTGACGAGGGGAGGTTTATACATACATTATACATTTTTTTGAAGCTTATAGTAAGACCAACAGACGAACAGGCTTCGGCAAAGAAAAGGTCCATGATAATTTGCGCACCTTCTTCACTATAAACCACCAGGTCAGCATTATCCGCATAAATTAACTCCCGGACAACCCTTTCAATACATTTTGAATTGGGATTAAATCCTCGGAGATCAAAACCTTCAGAAGTCAAAATCGTAACTCTAAAAAGCATATAAGAGTGCCATAGCAAATGTATATAGAGAAAAATTTGGGCGCAAGAATGTTTCTTTGTTATACACAATAATCAACTGCAAAAGGTTCCGACAAAGCACCGTTGAAGATTACCAAGAATAGGCCAAAGAGCTTCAATATTGGCAGTGTCAAGGTTTCGGTGAGATCAACAAAAACTTGATGCTTAGGAAATTGATGTTCTCGGTGTTATTCCTGTGTTTGGTAGTCTAATCAATAATGTCTATAGTACTGCTCGGTATCCACTTTGACTTTCTGATATTATCAAATAGTAGATCTGCAGTAACAAACGGTTCAGTAACCAACTTTTTTTATAAACTATAGTTTTATAGTAGTTTGCTATCTCGAAACTAAAAGTCAGTGCACCTGGGGAATGAGGTGCTCTTTCAAAATTATGGAAAGTATTAGCTCAATGTAATCAAACCTTCAAAGTTTTGAAAACAATCGTTGTCGATTTCTGGACTACCGAATTAACGCCAAAACGATGAGAAAGATCTTACCAAAAAAATGGAGACTTAAGAGTTCCTGGAAATTATCGTGGTGCGTTTAGAAACGTCATACAAAATTGTTGCCACTGTCTTAAACAATCGTTTGAAAGTCATTGAAGAAAAGCTTGACAACCATGAGATCCAATGTATGTTCTGAGCTGGCAGAGGATGCATGGACGCTATTTTCACGGTCAAGAGGGCTACCATAAACATATACAACATGGACTAGAAAGCTGGGTTATGTATTTTGCTTTGGTTAAGGCCTTTGACCGCGTACCACGTGAACTCTTATGGCAAGTACTAGAAAACTTGGTGTTCCTAGTAAACTTATTAATCTCTTAAAATCACTACGCGCTTGATTCGAAATAAGCTGCAGCGTTGACGAAATCTCTCATATTTTGGATAACATCAACAAGCAAGGTGACATTTTTAGTCCGAGACTTTTCAATCTATTCATTTATGCTGTAATGTTTACATGAATCTGTTCTGACAGAATTATGTATATTTTACACAAAACCTATTTCGTTCTCACCGGTCGCAGCTATCGTGCACGTAGAGGTATCGATTTCTCATTTCCAGATTTATAATACGCTAATGACTCAACTACACATCAAGATAATTGCTTGAAGAATCTTCTCCATTGCTGATTGCACGCTTTGTGAAATTTGGTTTGTCGATGCATGTCGGTAAACAAAAAAGCATCTAAGACCGAGATACTCTTTGTCACAGCGATACAATGCACCTATACCAATACCAAGAGCTTTAACTGCAAGAATCTGTCCGTTGTAGAATTAGATGATAAGACATTCCTACCAATAGTTGATAAGTTCTGTCATCTTGGTTCCGTTTTTCTAAGAGGCTGTTTCGACGATAAGGGCGTTACAAAAGAGAAGCAAAAGCAAGTAACGCTTTTGGTGCCCTTCGCAAAACCATTTTCTCCAATGGAAGTATCGCTTTTAGCACAAAGGAACATGTTAACGAAGGACTAGTTCTCTCTATCCTCCTTTATGGATTCGAAACATTTTCGCTCACCAAAAATCTTTACACGTTTTCTATCATTCGTGTATACGTTCAATAAATCGCGTCAACCACCTACAAGCATGGGAAAATCGAATCAGCAACCATTATCTCATGGCTCGCTCAAACCGTCAAACGCCAACTTTAATGGGCAGGGCATGTATCTAGGATGAGATTTTATCGCTTGCCGAGAATGATGTTATCGTGTTGGGTTCGAAATTAGCGCCCCACTGGTTACCCGATGTTTACATATGGAAGAGGCCTTTAAAAGGCTATAAAAAAGGCAAATATTTATATCGATACATGGAAAAATGTCGCAGCAGATGGTGCTAACTGGAGATGTTTATTGAATAATTTTACTTAGTATTTTTCGTATTTTTATTTTTATCTTTGTTTTTGTCTGCGCTGAGATCACTGTGTTCCTTATCAACACTGAGCCTATTCCCAACTTTGAGTAGGCGTCGTAAGTCATAGAGCATGCGCAGTAGTTATCATCGACAAAAGAATCACCTTAGCAAAAAAGAGCCAATTACGTTTATTTCCCAACTTTGGGTAGGTGTCGTGAGATATAGAGCATGCGCAGTACCTATAACCGACAAAAGAATCACCTTAGCAAAAAAGAGCCAATTACGTTTATTTACAGCAGTTGATTACTCTGATTATGAATTGATTAAAATGAACTTCCCCCTTTAAATCATTCCTATTTTGATGACATGATCGTTTTTCTACTCATCCGACAGATTTTTTTGGGCTTGTTTGTCATACACATGATCTATCGTAGTCTGTCCGATAAACCGTTCCGGGCTGTTTTGCCCTACTCTTGGTCTATCGGCTAACGTCCAAAACTGAGTAAGTTAGGAGTCTGGAAACTATAAACATTAAACTTCGATTGTTAAAAATAGATACGCTGATTGGTTAATAGTGCTCGTAAGAAAGCGACGTGATTGGCTCTTTTTCCATGTTGTTTTGGTGATACTATTGTTATGCTAGAAATAGTTACTGCGCATGCTCCTCATTTTGCGATTTTAACTCACTGGGTTTTGGACGTCAGCCTATAGACCAGGAGTAGGGCAAAATGCCCGGAGCGGTATATTTTGATAGACTAGGTCTATCTGTGTTCGTGTAATTTCAATAGAGGCTGGGTATCTAAACAAAAAATATCTATTGCTATTGATATTTCATTCTCGTTGGCTTAGAACACGACGTAAATGAAACGTAATTGGCTCTTTTTTGCTAAGGTGATTATTTTGTTGTCGATAGCTTCTGCGCATGCTCTATATCTTACAATGTTGATGCACTGGATTTTGAAAAAACGGCAACATAACAAGTATTATATCAAAAACAGAGATCATTAGCATTTTAGCTATCACAATCATTTCAGTGTATGCTCCAATTGATGTAGCTGATGCTAATGATAAAAAATACATTCTATCGAGAATTACAAGACACAGATGGAAATATACTATTATTTGCAAGTGACTTTAATACAAAAACAGGATCCAAGTCTCTGAAATGGTGTTCTGGGCAAATTCGGGTCAGGTATGTGTAACGATAACGGAATAAGGTTGCTATCATTTACAAATAACAATAACCTTTTGGCATGTAACTCATGGTTTAGCAAAAGGTGATTGATCACCTAATAATGTCCAAAAAATGTTGAACATGTTAAACCCAATGACAAAGCTGATGTTTTGTCAGACCATTGTCTTGTGACTTTGAAACTTAAACTCCGATGCGAAGTCAGGCGCTCCACTAAACGCTGCCCACCACAAAAGCTCTCAAAGCTATCTAACGAAAACTTGAAACACAACTTTAAACTTAAATTAGGTGACAGATTTAGCGCACTATAAGAAGCCACAGAAGAAGAAAGCCTGGATGAATACTGGAACAACATTAAACATGCATTTCAAGAAACAATCGAAGTCACAATTCCAATAAAGAAAAAACGATCAAAGTCATGGATTAGCGAAAAAACACTCTCCCTGCATGCAGCAAAAAAGACATGCAGAAACAAAATCATCGCAACGTCCTAGATAGACAAATTCGGCGTAAAGTTAAAGCTGATGAAGAAACATGGTGGTGCTCTTAAGAAAATGTAATAAAACAAGCAGCCGATTGTGGTGACAGCAGAACTCTCCTCGCAGTTAACAGGGAAATCACAGGTGATAAGAAGCCAAAAGTATTACCAACCACACTAAAACATGAAAATGGTAATGCTCTCAAATAGGTAGAGGATCAAATGAAAAGATTGAAAGACTACTTTTCTACTTTATACAACCGTCTGCTCCTACAGCTACAGACCCTCGGTTTTCAAGTGATAATATCCAAGATCAATCGGCTCAGACTGATCAATTCCTACCAAGAGATAAAGAAGTATGGGATGCCATTCATAATTTCAAAAATCGTAAATATCTTGGCTCTTTTCAACATACCTGCAGAAGTGTTAGAAAATATTAAGAGCCATTGGTTTGAAAGAATTTAGATATTACTGCACAAAAATATGGCATGAACGAAAATTCCCTCAATATTTAAAAGATGGAATAATTATACTTGTCCACAATAAAAGTGACTGAACCAAATGCTCTAATTATGGAGTTATTAACTTGCTATCTAAAGCAGGTAAGATTTTGACCTCTTCTTTTTTTTAATGGATGATCACTTCCAGCAAGGCTTGAGTAGCTACTTGGAATCGCTGGGAGTTAAGAAAGAGAAGAAAAGAAATGAAGGGAGAGAGCGAATAGAAAAGAAGAAGAGGGGAGAAGGGTAAGATTCAAGTTAAAAGATGGCCGGGTTGAAACTCTTTTTAAAAGAGTGAAGATTGTACTGAACCGGGAAACAAGAGGGAGGAATAGGTTCCAGGAGACAGAGGTGCGAGAGAAGAAGCTATTTTTATAAAAGTTGTTGACATAAAACATAATGTTGATATTAAGACATGTATACAGATGAGGGCATAAGCGAAGTTTTCTCAATCACCAGCGATGTAAGACGACAAGGGCGTGTTCTTACTACCATGCTTTTCAACATTTTCTTGAATTGAATACTTCTCAATTCCATTAACTCAGTTAATGGAGTAATCGTTGGCAACAGCACTGTAGTTGCAAATCTGGATTACGCTAATGATATTGCTACTCAAGCAGAGTCTGAAGACACAGCACAATTCGTAATTGATAGAATATCTGATGAGGCAGCACAACTTGGAATGACCATCAAATCTGCTAAAACCAAAGTAATATACTGTCATCTTCAAACATAACCCTAAACTAAAGTCAGAGGTAAAGATATTGAAGTGGTTGAGGAATTCTATTACCTTGGTGTCAACACAACTGCAAACAAAGTTGCAAACTCTTCACATGTATTTAAACACATCAACAAAGCAAGAAGCTATGCATTTGGCCGTTTGAGGTTTAAATTGTGGACAAGGAACGATCACTGGAACAAAAATGAACGTTTTTAATGCTGCAATAATACCAGTACTACTTTACTCGTCAAAAACATGGTGTTTACTTGAAGAAGATCAAAGAGGATTAAAAGTGTTCCAAATGTCCTGTTTACGTAACATTGCTGGTGTGTCGCTAAGAGATCACCTCGCAAGAAAAGAAGATGCGTGCTTCAACCTGAGATTGCTACTATCGTAAAGACTGAGATGGCCTGGCAATGTGCGAAGAATTGATGATGAACGGCTTTGTGAAAGGTTTGGAAGGACAACACTTCTAGAACATGAAAATACAAAATACATGTAGGCCTTGAAAACATGGGAGACAAAATCAAACAAGATCTAGATACGTGCGACATATGGATCAGTTAACTGGTCTATCAAGACATTGTAATAGATCTTGCTAATGACCGCTTACATTGGAAAAAATATTGGAACTGCGGAAGGCTAAATCATTTACAGACAAAATACAACTAAGTACAAGTACTCCGGCGGAAATGAGGCTCAAAATTGGCTCAATTTTAATATTCATTTACCTTGGCTAAACTTTTTTTTTCTCGGTTACCTTCCCGGTGATGATTAAGTTTCATCCGGGAAGAAGTAATTTATATTTTTCAATCTGGTGGCTTCTGAATACCCTTGTGACTCTTGAATGTAAGGGGACACTATAACACTGGTGTACGGAAAGCACAAGCCTACATCATAGGTGTTTTTCACCTATAAATAACTGATAGCTGATATAGTTCGACTACCCAGGTACCTTTTC
>JAUBWS010077732.1:0-12955 GCA_032270445.1 Darlingtonia californica
CCAAAGAAACCAGCACCACCCAAGCAACCACCACCGCTGAAACAACCACCACCATCCAAGCAACCACTTTCGCCCAGACAACCGCCGCTAAAGCAGCCAGCACCTCCAAAGCAGCCATCACCGCCCAATCAACCACCGTTCAAGCAATCACCATCTTAGTAACCACCAAAGCAACGCCTACTGACAAAGCATTCAACACAACCCAAGCAACGAACACCTCTCAAGCAACCACTACAGTCCAAGAAACCACTACCGCCCAAACAAATACCACTCAAGCACCCAACACCGCCCAAGCAGCTATCACCGCCAAAGCAATCACCGCTCAAGCAACCACCGCTCACGCTAAATTCACCACCCTAGTAACCACCGCCACCCATGCAACGACTGCAGCTCAAACAACCAACACCACCCAACCAACCAATACCGTCCAAGCAACCAACACCACCCAAGCAGCCACTACCGTCCAAACAACCAACACCACCCAACCAACCAATACCGTCCAAGCAACCAACACCACCCAAGCAACCAATACCGTCCAAGCAACCACTGCTCAAGCAACCATCACTGCCCAATCAATCGCCGCTCAAGCAGCCACCGTTCAAGCAAAAACCAACACCCTAGTAACCAACACAACCCAAGCAACCAACACCATTCAAGCAACCACCACTCCTCAAACAACCGCAACAATCCAAGCAACCGCAACCATCCAAGCAACTAACACCGCCCAAGCAACCATCACCGCCAAAGCAATCACCGCTCAAGCAACCACCGCTCACGCAAAACTCACCACCCAAGTAACCACCGCCACCCATGCGACGACTGCAGCTCAAACAACCAACACAACCCAAGCAACAAACATCATCCCAGCAAGCACTACCGTCCAAGCAACCAACACCACCCAAGCAACCAATACCGTCCAAGCAACCACTGCTCAAGCAACCATCACTGCCGAATCAATCACCGCTCAAGCAACCACCGCTCAAGCGAAAACCACCTTCTTAGCAACCACCACCACCCAAGCAACGGCTACCGTCCAAGCAACCACCACCGTCCAAGCAACCACCACCACCCAAGCAACCACCGCTCAAGCAGCCACCGTTCAAGCAAAAACCAACACCCTAGTAACCAACACAACCCAAGCAACCAACACCATTCAAGCAACCACCACTCCTCAAACAACCGCAACCATCCAAGTAACCGCAACCATCCAAGCAACTAACACTTCCCAAGCAACCGCCATCACTGAAGCAACTACAATCGCACAAGCAGCCACTTTACCCCAAGCAACCACAAGCGCCCAAGCAACCACAAACACCAAGGCATCCACCCCCTTCCAAGCAATCACCACTGTACAAACAACCACGAATCCAACGGCTACCATAGCATTAACCGCACAAGGAAGCCATATCTTGTCTAGAACGACCCAACCAACCACTCCTCTTATGGTGTCATCTTCCAGTACAGGTTGTGCTACGTTCGGTAAGTGAGATCTTTTACTGACTTACTTAACATATTCTCTTTAAAGGAACTAATTTCAATTAAGCCCTTCCCAATTCTCAATTCTTGCAGGAATTAAATTCTTTGTGAAACCAGAAAAATTGTACTTCGAGGGAATGAAAATTTTGAAAATTGTCAATAATGTCCAAAACTTTTACCTTAAAAGGATTCTATCATATTTCCAAAAATTCTCCGACAACTTCACACCATTTTTCTTCCTCGAATATTGTTTGGCTTTACCATGCTGGAAGCTACACCGAAATTATCGCCATTCCCTATAAACATCAGATCGGTAAAAAGAAATTGACTCGTCCGCTAGACAGCAAAGAAATTTTTACGCGCTAACCGATAAGAGTTTTTGCATGTGATAATAATGGCTTTATAACCGATTAGCCGGTCTATAAGGGAAAATACAGAACGAGGTTGTGAAGCAATACGAGCAACCGAGAAAAAATAAAATTAATTTTTCAATACTATTATTGCCAGATCTAGGAAAATAATTACATTCTTTTGAAAATACTACAGATATCGCATTCTATTTATAGTTCTATATACGTTTTTTGTAAACAAACGTCAGAATGCAAAAATATCAAAACAAACTTGTACTTTCTTTGTAAAACAAACAGTTTTGAACCGGAATATTACGGAAAAATATATACCGGTCATGTTACGTTATACCGGCAATTAAAGACACTGTAAAGATAACTTTACATTGCGGGGATATAAAATGTCACCGGAGTTCTTTCTTTTCTTTCTTTCTCATAAAAAATCTTATTGGAGTCTTTATTGGAGTTTTTATTTTAGAAAAAACCAGCAAGTAGTTTGTTCTAAAAATTTCCCGCATATAGACTAACATCTCAACAAAACATGAACCTGAATTATTTTGTAAACAAAAGACAATCATGTGTCGACACCGATACCTGTCAAGAAAATATGACCGTGCTGAATGAATAAAAGATTTCATTTTTAGCTAGGATACTGTGGTCCCTTCAGTTATTCACCAACTATTATCAATGAGAATACTGCCTTCCTGGAAACACCTCATGGCCCCATGCAGAATAATTAAAAGTTTATAAAAGAATTGCTCAAAATAGCTAGAGACTAGCAATTAATGCGTAATGTCACAAATATGAAAATTTATTAACTGGTCTGACGTCGAGCCGGTTAATATGACTAAATTGACGAATTTGATTGGTTTAAAGATTCTTTCCGATGGGCCAATATTTTCCCGTATATACCGGCTGTTCTTAACAACGGATTAGAATGCCTTCATTTTTTGACGTCGCGTGAGAGAAAATGCCCTGTAGCATTGAAATCTTTTCATTTTCTTTGTATCGATTGACGTCGTGTGAAAACAACATTTTTTCAGCAGGAAAATCATAACAGTTTAACCCCCCTCCCCCTTGATAAAATCCGCAAATTTTATTCAGTTTACGTGAAAATTGACAAAGACATAGAATATCATGTAAACTTTCAGAATATTGAAAAACAATTGGACAAAAATAAGCATTTTTTGTTGAAAATATAGCGTGTTTTTGATTTTTCAACTTTTTTTGGTAGGAGAGATATTATTGTTCTGTTTTCGGTTTAAATTAATTGAAATGTTTATAAATATGTCTACATAGCGCGCCAAAATAACCAAAATTCAGGAAAATGCCCATGTGACGTCACAACTTAAGAATTTGATTTTTTTTACATCACTCCTTTGGTATTGACTTAGTTAGTAACCGTTCAAAATTTGAATTCGATATCATTTCTGGTTCAAAAGTTATGAACAATTGCCAGAATGACAATTTAGTTAAATATGCCATTTTCTTGACCTAAAATCACTCATAATTTCCCACTATGACGTCGTAAAAACATGTTTGACCCCTCCTTTGAAAGCTATAACTAGCCCCTACGTCATGAAGGTCAAATAAATTGTCAAAAGTTGTAGAACCTGGCAAAATTTGCGGTTTTAGGCCAACTTTTTAAAATTGTTGCAAATTCGTATATAAGTTGACTGACAAAATATGAAAACATTTGAAGTGTTGAATAAAAAGTTATGTGACAATACTGTGTATCTATTTGGAGGTAAAAAAATAGTGCATGTGGTTGACTAATGGCCAATACATCAAGATTGGCTAACGTCAGCATCTAAAAATTTGGCAAAATTATTTCTCACTAAACTTTAGGAAAAGTTTTATCAAAAACGAACAAGCCATTCAAAAGCAATTCAGAAAAGTGGCTGGGGGTCGATTCGATAAGTATTGCATAAACATTGATTAATTTGAATATTTTTTGCTGATTTCAGCATTGTAAACCCTAAAATTTTCCAAACTTGAACCAAAGTCAGTAGTTTTGAAATAGCACGCCCAAAATAAGTTTTTAACCCGTCAAATATTAAATAGACCTGTATTTTCTTGTAATAAGAAATAACAGTCGGCCAGATGGCAAAGCGCTGGCCTCGTAATACTTGGGTAATAACCGACGAAGGTTCAAATCCCACACGCGGCTTTTACCCTATATTTTTGAGGTGCGTTAATCCGGATATAATTTAGTTTGTAACATTATATTAAATTACTTTAACTAAAATGTTACACTTTCTCTATTAGAGTCTATATGATGTTATGGTTTATTCCTTTAATTGGTTTTTATATTCAGCTCGCGTGCATCACGGGCTTCAGCTCTTAATTCTAATAATAATCAAGTGCCTTGGATAATGACCCATACATACAGCAAGTACAATTCATAAGTAATAAGTAATAAGGTGTGCGGATGTGTTGTAGATATCAACTTTCGTGTCAGTAAAAATATCGAAAGCAACTGTTTTGAGAACAATAAGCAAATATATCTTATAGATTTTAGGAATTTTTAACTTTGATTTGCTTGGTTCGTTGAAAAAGTACGCAAAATGTCCGCAAGCAAAAGTTAAAACTTTCAATTTTTTATTTTCCGCAAAATCAGATTAATTTCTGCTAAATTTGTCACGTTAGCATGCGCAGAAGATACAAGGTTGGTAGAAATTTATTTGCTTAAAGTGGGAAATTCCAACAAATGGAATTTATCTACGTAAAATCATTTTTCAACGAATTCTGCGGGTAATGTTACCACGTGTTACCAAAGCAGCTGTACTTTCTGATTATGTTGTCAAAAAAATCTGGAATTTTTAAAACATGTCAATAACTAAGTTCGGTTCACTGAAGAATGTAGAAAAAGCAATTTGCTATTTTTTAAGTTTTCACCAAAATATTACCAGCTGCCTCTCACATAGAGAATAAGGTTAAGCATTGTTATACCATTGTTCAATAATTTCAATATCTTTAGACAGTTCATCCAAAAAGGTTTTTGTTCATTTTTTGTTTGAAATTTCTTATTTTCAAAACTTTCAAAATTGCATTGACACTATGATATAAGTAGTAATTTGTTTTTGCGAATATGTAGTTAAATACATAACTTTATTCAGGACGGCGTAGTTATGGCTCTGAAAGTGATAAAGTAATGCTATGATGATGAAACTTGGCACGTATTTCCTACGTCATGTAAAGAACAAAATGACACCATCAGTTTTTTTTATAACATTGTTATTTTTAATGATGGCATCAAATGCTAATTTTTTTGCTAATTTTTTTAATTTTTTTTTTTAATTTTAAAAATATCGTTATTTTTTTTCTCAACAATATCATCATTCCAAAGGAAAGAGTGATTGTGGTGAACAGGTTTTGCATTTTTTTATGCGAAAACAAATTTCCAAAAAACTCTCAAAATTTCAAGCATGTAATTTTTTCTTTTAAAAGTTATCAAATGTATTGTCACCCCCACCCCGATATAATTGAATAACCAATTCTAAACACAGGTATCTTATACACAACTAACAACTAATTGGTGATTTGGTTATTTGAAAATTTGAAAGATTTGAAAAATAACTGTCCTTTTTACTTCTTACAAGAAGTTCTCCTATCAATGAAAAATTTTCCAAATAGTATTGTTGTTTGGGTTTCTCCATTTAACCTTCTTGAAAATAGCCTCTTTAGAAGACAAAACTCCCTTTCACTTTATTGGGATTAAATTTTGCAGGGCTTAAATTTCGCAGATATCACGGTTTTGGGCCAAATCGTCTAAATAGAAACAAAAGTCAGTAATACATTATTTCACAAACTTTTCAGAAGCTGATAGACTTTTGGTTAACTGTGATGTTTTAAATAGAAAATAGAAATGCAAAAACCATTCTGTTGCAAAAATAGCTACCCAAACTTCCTCAACCACAACAATAAATCCTGCAATAATTTCAAACAAAAACTTATACACTCAAGACATAAAATCGTTTATTATTTCATCTCAATTCATGGCTATATTCTCTGGTTCTTTTAGGGTCACACAGGACAGTTGAAAATAAAAAGAATTCGCAAAGATTGCAGGAACTTCTGCGCAATTCGGATTGGCACGTTGATCAATATTTCCATAAATTATTTCCAAGCGATCGCAAAAGGTTACATCAAGTATTAATGCCACACAAAAAGAAGATCAAAATGCTAAGAAGTAGGAGAAAGTTAAACCATAGGCAACAAAAACTAATATTTTCAGATGGTTCAGACGAAACGGACTCGAGTAAGTTTGATCTACCTCTATACCGAATTCTCATTGCAAATTTTGCACCAACCAACAAGCCAAAAGATTTCTGGTTCCAAGAACCAGCGCCAAATGATGATTCAGAAGAAGCCAATATTGCTCGTTTGTTTATTAAACGAAACTTGATCAAACATTGTCCGTCATATGTTCCAGATTGTGAATACAAACAAATAGCCAGAGATGTCGTAAGTGTTTTAATTTCACTTGGTGAAGATAAAGAAAACCTTCAAAATATCTTACCACCTGTTCGATATAAATTTTCAAAACCAGTCAGTAATTTTTATGGACGCGCCGATGATCTTCAAGAAATCCATCAAATAGTAAAATACGGGAAGAATGATAACTTGGACATAGTTGTCAATGGTATGGCTGGCATTGGAAAGTCTGAAACAGTGAGGAAATATTGCAATCAATATGGTGAGCACTTTGATGACAACATTTTGTGGATTGATTCATCAAAGCAAATTTCTTTGGAAAGTTCTTTCATTGAAGTTGCGGAAATGGTGGGATTGACAGTTAGGGATAACAAGGGAGAATTAAAAGAAACAGATGCAATTGTTAGTTGTGTTCACCAGAAGTTCCAGAGTGATCAAATATTATATGTTTTTGATGATGTAACCGACCTTCAGTCTTTTATGCCTTTCTTGCCTAAACACAAACCATCAACAAGTATCATTACAACAAAATTAAAGGATTGGCCTAATAGATTCCAAATTCATGAATTGAAAAGTTTTGGCGCATATGAAAGTAACATGTTTCTGAAAAACAATCTTAAAGAAGAAATGATGGAAGAACCACAGTTTCAGCGCGCTTTAAAACAACTACGAGGACACCCATTAGCAACGTTAAAGTTTGCAGAGAAAATCAATTACGCAATGCTTAGTGTTGAAGAATATTTGGAAGCTTTAGAAACACGACCATACAAAATATTGGGATCAAATTTGGCAAATTTGCTGAGAAAGATACCATTGACATCCACTATTCCTTCAGACAATCTCATCACAAATGCTTCTACAGTGGTCCACCAAATAACTACCGTGACAACCGGATCAACCGTTAATACTACTACTGGTTGCTCAACCAATGCTGCTTCTACAAGTAATGGTAAGTGGCTTGCATTTCACTCATGGAAGTAGGGGATACTCAATCTATGGACCATACTGACATGTGTCGCCCAAAAGGGTATTCTTTACCCTTTTGATGTCTGCTAAAGGTTGCAAAGTTACAAAATTTTAAGTTCAGTCCCTTTATGGGTTACAATTTTTGCTAAAGAAATTTTATGAAAAATTCTCGAAAAAAGTCCTAATGAAGTGTCCCAAAATCCACAAGAGTTTCGTAAAAACTATCGGAAAGTAGTCCCTCAAAGAATAAAGTGTACAATTTTCGAGCCTTGGGCTGCATATAGTCGGCGATTTCTAAGACTAAGACCCCCTTCCCCTTGGGTATATGCTGCCAAAGGCTTTGAGAACATACAATATTATACCTTGTTATAAAATCTAAAACTTCACGAAAGAATGTTTTCAAAATGCCTGCCATTATGCTGTAACGTCATAATTAATCATATATGTCTAAAATGCTGAGATTTAAGAATTTTAGGGTACTATTTTTGAAATAATGTCGAAAAGATCTAATAAAGTAATTAGTTTTGTTTTGATTTTCTATAATTCAAGGTATTAAAATTTAACATATTTTCCGATTTTTGTACAAAATTTGCGTGCCCTAAAATTGATCAAAAATCGTAAAAAACGTGAACATCGTCAATTATGATATATATTTACTACCATTTTGATGACGTCATATGAATTACTTTTGTGTCATCTAACAACAGTCCTAAATTAAAGCATTAGTAGTTAAAAAGTTATGGGCATTTGAATTTTTATAAGAAAATTATGAAAATTCCACTAAATTTACGAGTGAATGATTGATAAATCTTGAAAGAAAAAGATTTTTGAGTTCTGATTTCAGATTCTGAAAGGTTTTACGATGGAATTTTACAAATTTTCAGGTTTTTACAAAAAGTTTATATTTAGTTCCCAAAATTTCCCTCGAAACAGTAAACAATAATTTAAAATTGATTTCAACATAATTACGAGGTCGCCAATATGGCTACTATTTTGATGACTTTGTTTAAATCAATTTGGCCTCGTTAAAGTATTATGAACTTGAGACTTTGTGAATATTTTTAAAATTTATTCAAAATGATAACTGCACAAAAAAAATTGCAAAATATTGCTTTGAAGCATGGCTATGGCAATTACTTTGAGTTGTGGTAAGAAAAAGTGATTATAAAAAAGCAAAGTATTGATGGTTTTGGTAGTCTGTAATTACATGCAATAAGAACAAATTTAGTGTGTTTGACAAAAATCTCAAGCCAAATGCATTTATGTTCAAATTCTGTCCTTCTTTGCTAGTGTAATCAACTATTAACGTAAATACCAGCCAGCTGCAACAAAACATGACCGCTCGCCACAGTGCCATCTCGAATCTGATCTATCAAAATTTTTCAGATTTGATCATATTTTCTGTGGCTAAATTTCCTTTGATAATTCGCAGCCGTAAAAAATTTATCAAAAGTTTTTCTACGAACGGTTAAGACATTAAGATTTTTTTATGGATTTGAACCTAAAAATACTCAGAAAAACTAGAAAACAAAGTAATCACAATATACAAGGTGGGAATGAATTTCACAAATTTTGACTGAGAGTCCTACTCCATGAATTAATTTCAGTTGTTGTCTTAAATTGCAATTTTATCTCCCAAAAATAAAACCACAAAATCGAATCACAGACCTTGGAAATTATTTTCTGCAAAAATGTTGTGCTGGGGAAAATTTTCCTTAGCATTCTGAAAAATCATCTCATTTTGTTTTTTTTGTTCATTTTCAGACTCATACAGAACAAAACAAAACAAGAAAAATGCACAAGTATTGCATGAACTGCTTAGCAAATCAGAGGTCCAGGTTGATAATTATTTCCACAAAACATTTTCAAGAGATCCAAAAGAGTTGCAATTGGAATTGAAACAATACGAAGTGGACATCGACGAGTTAAGAAAGAAAGGAGATGTCAGCATTACGGAACAGAAACTCATATTTCCAGATGGTTCAGACGAAACAGACTCAAGTAAATTTGCCTTACCGCTATTCAGATTTCTCATTGCAAACTTCGCACCTGCCAACAAGCCGACAAAGTTTTGGTACGGAGAGCCACTAGCAAATGATGTTTCAGAAGAAGCAAATATCGCTCGTTTGTTTATGGGTCGAAATATGATTCAACACCTTCCATCATATGTGGCAGATGACCAATACAAAAATACAGCCACATATGTTATCAATGCATTGGTTTCACTTGGTGCAGATAAACAAAAGTTTCAAAATCTCCTTCCACCTGTTCAATACGGTTTGTCAAAACCAGTCACCAACTTCTTTGGCCGAACCAACGATCTCAACAATATCCACACACTTGTAAAAAACGGGAAGAATGATAGCTTGCGCGTTGTTGTCCATGGTATGGCTGGCATGGGAAAATCTGAAACAGTCAGAAAATATTGCGATGAGTATGCCGACGTTTTTGATGGCAATATTTTATGGATCAATGCAGCGAACCATATTTCATTGCAGAGTTCATTCATACAAATTGCAGACATGGTTGGATTGACAATCAGAGATGAAAATGGCAAATTGAAAGAAATAAACTCAATCGTAACTTATGTTCACAAACATTTTCAATGTGACCCAATATTATTTGTTTTTGACGATGTAACCAGCATTCAATCTCTCACACCCTTCTTACCTAAACACAAACCATCAGCAAGTATCATAACAACACAGTCAAAAGATTGGCCCTACAATAACTTTCAAATGCATCAACTTCAGGAGTTTAAAGAATCTGAATGCAGAAGTTTTCTGAACGATAATCTGGAAGACAAAAAGATGAATCAAACACAAGTAAACCGTGTCTTAAAACAAACTTGCGGTCATCCTTTGGCCTTACAACAATTTGTAGTGGCTATAAAAAACACGATGCTGAGTATGGAAGAATATTTAGATCTCCTGGAAAAAGAAACCGCAAAAATATTTGAACCAGGTCTGGTAACTATGCAAGGAGAGAAATCAGCAATTGGGGCCATCAGAATAACCATTAAGAAGCTTGCTGAAACTAAAGGTTCAAAGCTTGCTTTTGATATCCTAAACACAACCAGCTACCTCTATGGTGACACAATTACTTTCGAAGTTCTCAAACTAACCTTCCCTAGTGAAGATGTTATCGACATTGAAAACGCCGTTAAAAAATTAGAATCATATTCCTTGATTAAAAAACATGGAAAAGTAATCAGCATACATTCTTTAATTCAAAAAACAGTGATTTCTCAACATAAAGATGTAAGCAATAAACATTTCTTAAACTGTTTTAGAATGTTTCAAAATCAATTGAGAGTAGAAGAGGAAATATCTCAACATGAAGGTTTTGGGAAAGAATGGTATAAACATCTCATTTATTTCATTTCTACGAATATCAACAACATAGAAATTCACGATTTGTTATCCAAAAACTTTTATCAGATTTTGGACACGCTTCAAACTAAAGGAAGGATTAGCGATTTAATCAATTTAATCGAATCGTCGCTGAAGACTTTCACCGAAAAATATGGTCCATCACATAAAAAGACCGTCGATACGATGTTTAAACTTGCCAAATGTTGTTACCGAATTTCTAATTATGATAAAGCGATTGAATTTTATCAAAAAGTAATTGATGAACAAACAAGACTGTTTGGTAAACGTCATGCACTAACACTCGCATCAATGAACAGCTTAGCGACGTGTTATTATGAAAAAAGGAGATTAGAAGACGCAATTAAAATAAATAGAGAAATAATTGGTAAAACAACAAATGGAGCACAGACATTTGTATCAATGAACAGCTTAGCATCGTGTTATCAAGAGCAAGGGAGATTAGACGAAGCAATTAAAATATTTAAAAAAGTAATTGTTGGACATACAAATCTGTTTGGTAAAAGTGACGCATTCACACTTAGACCAATGATTAACTTAGCAATGTGTTATAAAGACAAAGGGAGATTAGACGACGCAATTGACCTAATGGAAGAAGTACTTGATGAAACAAAAAAACTTTTTGGTAAAAGCCACGCACTCACACTTACATCAATGAATAACTTAGCGATGTGTTATAAAGACAAAGGGAGATTAGACGACACAATCAAAATACTCGAAGAAGTACTTGATGAACAAATGAAACTTTTTGGTATAGCTCACGCACATACTATAAGATCAATGAATAACTTAGCATCGTGTTATAAAGCCAATGGGAGAGTAGACGTCGCAATTAAAATGTATGAAAAAGTAGTTGATGGACAAAAAAATCTGTTTGGTAAAAGTCACACACACACACTTACATCAATGCATAACTTAGCGGTGTGTTATGGAGAAAAAGGAAGATCGAACGATGTAATTAAAATACTTGAAGATTTACGTGACGAGCAAATAAATCTCTTTGGTAGAAGTCACGAAGACACACTTACATCGATGAACTACTTAGCAATGTGTTATAAAGACAAAGGGAGATTAGACGATGCATTTAAAATACTTGAAGAAGTAATTGATGAGCAAAAAAAACTTTTTGGTAAAAGCCACGCACTCACACTTCAATCAATGAACAACTTAGCGACGTGTTATCATGACAACGGCAGATTAGACGACGCAATTAAAATATTTGAAGAAGTACTTTATGAACAAATAAATCTCTTTGGTAAAAGTCACAAAGACACACTCATATCAATGAAAATCTTATTATATTGTTATAGTGAAAAAGGGAGATTACACGATGCATTTAGAATATTGGAATTGTTATCTTAGTCAAATAGAAGTGTTTCGAATAAATATGAAAGTAATATGACAAAATTTGTCAATACGATAAAGTGATTGAACTTTACCAAAAAGTAATTGATTAATTACTTAGATCAATGATTAACTTAACAGTTTGTTATCATAACAAAGGGAGATTGAATAAGTGGAATGAACTCGTAAACGAAACATTTGGAATTAGTAAATCATCGCTCCCAGAAACTCATCCGTTGACAAATCACATCAAAAAGATGTTGTTATCTTAATAAAAATGATAACGTTTTGAATAAATGTGAAATTAATGTCTGGCTTGGAGCACGAAATATGTCGCTGCATTTTCTGGGCAAATAGTATTTTATTATATAAAATTTGCTTTATGGAATATTCAATTTTTTTTGAATGAATAAGTATCATTTCACATTATTGATATGACAGATTCAACCAAATTTTACCTTAAAGGAATTTAGTTTCTTTGTCGCTTTTGAATTTTAACTCTATTCGGTATGGGAGGGGGGATGCGTAAGTGAATTTGTTTGTAAAATATTGCTACTGATGCAGATCTTTAGTATGTTTCAAAATAAAACCTTGTATAGCGCATTCACGTAAAAACTTTTTAAAACTTCAAGCGTAATCTTAAGCATAATAAATTTAATTTATGAAATATTCATTCTGAAAGATCCTACCTTTTTAGATCCTGAAGGGTCCCCTTCTGCGGTCTTTTTACCAAGGTCTCAAAAGGTCCCAGCTCCCACTTTTCCGGTATATGCTAATCTATCCTGTATGTTTTTGATGTGCACAACGACAAATGATTTTAAATGTCTACCTCGATCAAATTTTGAGTAACTAAATCACATGATTTTGACCGTTTATAATGCATGCGTTTGACTTGCAATATACAGGCTTTCAAACGCCAACAGAAAATGATTTATAATGTGCACAAAACATGGTTTTGAATGGTTCCTGTTGCATGCTTTTGAATATTGATGA
>JAUBWS010077743.1:0-26777 GCA_032270445.1 Darlingtonia californica
AAAGTTTATTTTGCGTAATTTCATCGAACTTTGCAATCGTGAATATTTTATTGGATAAAGAATCGCGGGGATAAATTGTCACCGGTTGCCACATCACATGGATTTCGCGGAAATTTATTGTTTGCGCTAGGACTTAAGAATTTTTTTGTGAATTTTGTTACTCAGCCTTATGGTAAAGTTTTCAAGGATTTGTGATTAGACTATACGTGAATAGGGACTAAAAGCGTGAAATCTGCTAAATTCTATCCCCGCGAAAGGGTATCCCATTAAAGTATCGTGCATTTAGTTTAAAATAGATTACCTCGTTCTACGAAGATTTAAGATACATTGAACAAAAGAAAATTAAATAGCTTACGTTAATCCTTTATCCTTCAAACTTGCTTTACCTGAAAAAGAAAAAAAAAACTTCTGATGTCAAAAGTTGCCAGAAACAGAGTAAACTTATGATCTTTAAAATAAAAAAATCGTGAAAAATTGAAGAATAAAGAAAATAATGAACAAAGATGGAAATATGTATCTTTCTATTCACTTTAATTTCGTACATAAAAGAATGGTCATTAATAAAATTCTAGTTCTTTTGCTATACTTTGCTCTTGAAAACTCCTGAACTTATAATTAGCTATTGATCTAGAGATAAACCAGTTTCAACATGATAGAAGACACAAAATTGAAGAATTATCAAAAAATAGTTATCTTACTGTCAAACAATTACAACGAATGATCGCTAAATTTGGGTTGTATTTTAGGATAAAATCCACGAAATTTTATAAAATTAACAGAGAGAAGAGAGGGAAATTTGTTATATTTTGGAGAACACGAACAATGCCTGAATTTTTAATCTTCTGAATCTTTTTAATAGTTCATAAAAGACACTTTTCAATAGAATTTAAAGTGTATTCTGGAAAAGGCAGAACCTTAACTTATAGTTTGTCAATGTGATTTTTATACCAGAAGGAAATCTATCTCTTCTCAAATACATGACTTTTGATTTTGTACAACAAATATTTGAACCGGTATTTCATTTCTTAGCATGGAACCTACCAATTAAATCTATAAGTATCAATGAATAAAAAGCTGAATGAAAATTATTTACCCGATTAATAAAAAATGTAAAACCATGTCTGTAACTTAACGCTACTTTTAAATTTGCATGACTTTCTTTTTAAAAGAATCATTTTAATAAGTAAGAAAATTTTCAACAAGACATTTTCAATAAACACTTCCTATCTTAGCTTGGTTTTGAAACTTTTTAGGGAGTAGTGCACGTTAAATTTTTACGAAAATGATTTTAGATGTGGTTCACATGACAAAATTGAAATGTGTGTTCTTATAAACATTTTCGAGACACACTTAACACAGAAACAAAAAATGAATAAACTCGACGTAAACAAAAGATTCACAGCTCATTAAAGTTGAGTTTATTGATCTTTATGAATTTAATAACGGTATCAAAAAAAGAAACCTGAATAACTGCTGAACTATCAACGTTACTAAGGTAAAGCTTATATTTTTGAAAAGCTTAGGAAAATATCTATTTGACGGTGTAAAAAGCGAAACGAATTAAATCAAAAATCAAAAACTTAAAGCCTTTTTAACCCTATCTGGCCAGGGATTTTTTGACTTGCTACTACCGTTTTATGTTCTAATAGCTGAGTAATAGGGCTATCATAACTAAACTCTCAGACTTTATAAAAATCAAGTCCTTCAGCAGTAGAGCGCACTACTTCCTATATAGCTAAAAGCTCCAAAATTATTTTTTCGGTTTTAGCGCGCCATTTTGAAATAATAACGTCCTCGATTTTGATGACGTCATTCTTTGAACAATATAAATCTACCTTTAAAATTTTAAGCTCAAGCCTTTTCCCTATCAAAAATTATCTGAACATTAATTTTAACAAAAATACAGTAGCTTGTACTAAATTTGAAATGGTATGTTTCCTAATTTTGCTGGCAAGATAAGCAATTATATAAAAGTTTTTCGCTGGCAAACTAGTAGCCTAAAAGATTTGAGGAAAAGTAGTGAAGTTTCGACTCCATACGTAATGCATTTAAAAAGTTATCATAACATTATGGTCAGGATTTGCCCTCCACCCTCTCCAAGGGCCATGGTTAACCCTATTCGACCTAGGGGGGGGGGGGGGGGCGGGAGCACAATGTGGGGAGCAAATTTTGTGACTTTTTGGGAAATTGATTTGCAAAGTTTTGATGAAAAACACTTTTTGAAATATTTTGTCAATATAGCGGCATGATAAAAAGATTGGCAAATGGTGTCAAAAATGTCAGAAATCTTTTTTTGAAAAATTCCTAAATATTACCATCTTGTATATAAAGCGATAGGAAATTTAATGTAAAGCACAAATATGCTGATTAGACATGCTGAATATGAGAATTTTCTTCAAAATAACACAAAATTTTCATGAATTTTAGTGATTTGAGTGATGTTTTGCTATTATGACGTAATTATTACGTCACTCGTGATTAAATTATCATAGAAATTCGCACAAATGTTGATGCACAAGCTGCATCAGTGGGTAAATTACAAACATTAGAAAAGTTTCCTAGGCCTAAGGAGGCCTTAAAAACCCTAAGCTGAATAAGGATAGGGTTAAAAGTTGGGGTTTTTTTAAGGACACACTGTATAAATGAAAATTTCAAAAAGATAGGTATTCTTGATTACCAGAAGCCGAAAGCTCATTAACCGGTAGTTAAATGCTCCGAAGCCCTGTACCTAAAGAGTGTTCCCGAAAATCGTAGGCCCGAGTACTTGACAAATATATCTTTTAAACTATTTTATTGTTTTTATACCATTAGATATCTCTTTCTCTAAGCCTTCCAAAAATATGAATTCCATTTATATATTATAGCCAATCATCCTATTGTAAATGTACGAAGCAAAAAGTTGTTATGGTTGAAAACATAACACAAAAAGTAAATATAAAACACTGAATAGAAATTTCAAAAAACTTGGATTTCTTTCATAAAAATTGTTCAAAAATATTCATGATACATGTGCTTAGTTTATTACAAGTGCACTTAATAAAACATCAATGCATCAAAAATACATGTATTTTTAAATTTGTTTTAAATCACACCATAAGTTCTGTAAACTACCACATAAATATTCAATTTTCAACTTTCAGTTTTTAACTTTCAATTTTCAACTTTACTCTTTTAAATAATTAAAGTGCTTAATTACTTAACTACTTAATTGCCTAGTACGCCCGCCCGCGACCTTCTCCCAGGGAAAATATCTCCAAAACGAAAACTTGCAACTTTTCGACTTTTAATAAAATCTTATTCAGCACATATTTTCAAAATTTTAAATGTGTATATCATAATTATTTGCTTAATTACTTTGACCATAGTTGTGTATAGTTGAAAGAAATCTGCTGATGTCATCAGTTTTGCATATGGCGTCATATATTCAATATGGCGCACAAAATCGAAAAAAATATTTTGATCTTTTTTTAGCGCGCTATAGATGGCTGGGACTTACCTTTTTCAAATTTTGGACGAAAGGTTACAGAAAAGCTTATCCTTTCAGCTTTCTAAATCCGAAAACAGATTTGAAAAAGCTGATTTGAAGCGAGTATATTTATTTCCTCTTTACTTTTTAAATGATAACGTCATCAAGTAACCATAGCAACCATCACTTTTTGATTCTTTTAGTACTCTTATTAAGGACTCACTTCATACTTAGTTTAAAGTTTATATAATTATGCTATTACCGTGGGCCTACTCGCCAAATATTCCTAAAAGTATTTTTTGAATGAAAAAATTATTTATACCAACTGAAAAAGCATTCGAAACTCTATCAAATGATTTAAAAATTATAAAAAAATTGTCGGCAGATCAAAAGCTATAGACAATTGAAACTCCAGGCTACTTTTGTGCAAGACATCCTGTAGTTCAATATACAGACAGTTTAATATATTAATATTTTACATCATACAATGATATTAAATGATATACGGTATAATGATATTTATTTCAAATCATTTTATTGCTTTATGCGATTTTTATACCATTGTGTAGACTTTATTTCAAAAATTATTTGGGAAAATATTAAGGTTTTTGACTGCGGCCGTTAATGTGCAAATCATTAATAAAACATTTTTTGCCCGTTTTAATATGCAATTACCTTTTTATCAAACGATGCATATTTTGAGAGCCTATGTAATACAAGAAACTCTTGTTCATGGAACCATTAAGTTTTTGTCACTCGGTGACACTGAACTATTCAACATTGTTGCAAGAAGTAATGCTAGTTGACACATTGGCACCATATCTATTTGTCATCGTCCTTGATTACGTCATGCGCCAAGCAATAAATGGTTGATAACTGAGCTAGGCTTTGAACTTGAGAGACGGCAAAGTCGGCGTCATCCACCTATTGTAGTAACTGAGTTGGACTTTGCTGATAACATTGCTCTGTTAAGTAAGGAGATTGAACAGGCACAAGATCTGCTGAACCGTGTTGAAACTGAAGCAACAAAAGTGGAACTACACTTAAATGCGAAAAAACTGAAACTATGCCACATAATCATAAAACGCCTATAAGCATCATAACTAAATCTGGTAACACCATCAAAGAAAGTGAAAACTTCAAATATCTTGGCTCGTAGATGCAAAGCAATGAAAAAGGCTTCAATGCTCATAAAACACTAGCCTGGAGGGCCTGTCATGACCTTAGGAAGATATGTAACTCAACACTATCCAGCACGGTTAAAGTCCGTTTGTTCATTACTACCGTAGATTTAGTATAGGGAAGTGAGACTTGGATAATGAAGAAAGCCCTCCATCTTGATGGATGCTACACACGCATGCTCAGAACTCAGAATGGCACTGAATATTTCCTGGAAAAAGAAAGTTATAAACGGACAACGTTGCCAAGATCTACCGCCGTTGTACAACAGGTGAGGAGTCGAAGAATGCGTGTTGCGTGGCACTGCCACAGAAATAGCATCACTCCTTGTATTCTGGCAACCAGCAAAGGGTCGTAAAAACGGAGACAGACCTATAGTCAGCAAAATCGACAATCTGAAAGTGAACACGAATCTATCTGAGCTTGGTGAAATAAAATCACTGATGGAAGATCGAAAGTCGAGGAAGAAGGGTAGGTTAAACTGTTGTGGTGTGAAACAACACGAATAGTAAGTATAAGACACGAAAAGGGAATTTAAGAGTTATTTAATTTATGATTGACTTTATCATAATATGCTTTTTTCATCGTTATGATGTTAACCCTTAGATTGCAGATAACGTATATATACGTTCAGATTTGATCAAAATACCTCTATGCATTTGAAGGCCTGTAACTCCTTGAGAATCGTCCGATTAACCCTACATATTTTCTGAAAGATCACAAAATAAGCTTTCTTCTCATACTAAAGTTAAGTTAGCTTTTCAGACTTCTCAAATTCAAGTTCAAAATTTGAGTAATGTTAAAAAATACGTGGAAATTTTGACCATTTTCAAAAAATTTAGTGCGTTCTAAGGGTTAATGCTAAAGTTTTGTGGTAAAATTTCAAATATTTCTGAAACATTCTGTTAATCAAAATATTAGAAAAACTTTTTTCTAGAAAATTCAAAACTTTATCAATTGAAATAAGAAAATAATAAAAACTTTTGTATAGATATAAAGATAGGTAGATTTAGAAACTTGGGGCCTTTTTTTTCGGGCTGACTGTACAGTGTCTTGAAAAAGATTGTGCCTCTATAAAAAAACTCATTTGTGTAGTCATTTAATTTCTTTCAAAGCTAAAAAATCCTTCTTCCAAGTTGCAACAGATTTATATGAAGGTTATTATAAAGAATCGTGGCACCTTGGTAAAAGAAATTCCTCAAGTAATGATTCTTATGACATGACTATGGTTAAAGTTTCATGTCAATATCTTGTGTCTATTAAAAGTTCTGACCTGTTTAAGATTTACTGAATTTGCAGTAAAATAGGTTGCAGTTCTCACCTTGGGTTTATTAAATGAACATAATCAAGCAAATAATTATGATAAACATTTGAAATTTTGAGAATGTCATTCCAATAACATTTTATTAAAAATCAAAAAGATTCAAGTTTGAAATATTTTCGCTTTGGAAATATTTTCCCTGAAACAAGACCGGCAGGCCTACAACCTCCCCTTAGACTTTTGTTGACGTCATTATATTTTGCAGTTTTTAAAATATTTTTGGTATTGGGTAGCGCAAAATTCTCATACGAAAATATTTCTTATATATTTTTAGGGAAAGTCACAAATTTCAACACATACGCTTTTGTTTATTATTCAGATAAAACAGGAGGGGGCGGGGAAGCGACTTACTTATATAAATCTGATGTAAATACAAAAGGATATTTCAACTTAAAAAGAAAAGTAATGACCACACAAACAAGCTTTTTTGAGGGGTACACATTTTTTGAGATACGCTGTATAATTTGTTTAGATGTGTCAAGGTTTTTGTTCAACGACAACAAGAGATCGAAAGCTGGTCGTCCAACTGAAACACTCGAAGATAAGGTCCTGAAAAACAGCAATCTCACTAAAGACCAATTTTACAAGAATGCCCTCAAGAAGAAGAAAGGACATGATCATCCAAGTGGGTTTGATCGCCGGCTGTCATCGGAAGGATGAATTCGGTTAAAGCCACAAGTACAAGTACAAGTAAGTAAGGTTGATAAAAATTATATACTGTGCACTTAACGAATGGGATTGCAAAATAACGGGAAAAGTGTAAGTGCGTAATCGGTAATAGATTAACAGTGTTTTCTGTAAAAAAAACAACTTAAAACCAAGATTTTTGACTCCACGATCGAAAATCCATTGATGAACAATAAAATATGCAAAACAAATATAGATTATTGCTGAATATCGAAATTCTCATGAAACTTAGTACACATGTAGAGCACGATAAATGTTGAAAAATGGTGGAAAAGCTTTATGACGACGTCATTTATCACGCGTCTACGTCAATTTGTTTAAATTGTGCCTTCCAGGCAAACATGATCCAGGCATTTGAAAATGGTCTTAGCAACAGCTGCTAAAACTATTTTGATGTTCAATTTCTTATTCTGAAATTATTAAGACTACCTTAAGGGAATTAATTATTGTGGATTTGCCAAAAAACGCAAAAATAAATTACGCTAAATATTGTTCATGTTCATCAGCAAAAATAAATTCTGCAAATAATTTTAAATGATTTTCGCGAATTCCACGATTTTAGCCTGTTTCGGGAATCTAACAGGGAAATACATGAAAGAATTATGTCGGACTCCATGAGCATTTTTTTAGCCAGCTGCGAAATCGCTGAGGAATTTGTTTTGTTTTCTAATTTTGTGTTTAACGAAACATTATTCAGAGAAATCAAAAGTTTTTTTATGGCCTGACCGCAAAAATTAATTCTTCAAAATCTTGTTTTTTTGGACCCTCTATCAGGAAAAATTCATTCTTTGAAGGTAATATAAAGTCATCAAACCAGAAAAATTGATAACAAAGCAATTTTCAATATTACGTCATAATTACCTAGTAACAAAGAACCTCTGGTTCCCTTGGATACGATTGGATTATCTTTTTGCATTCTATGCAGGAATAAATTTTTCCCAAAATTTGAAGGCAAAAGCTCTATCACTTTTAAAGTACTTAAAGAAAAACTGTTTTAAACATTCAGACTGTTTTTTCTACCAAATAACGGCATTTTGAAGGCTGTTTAAGGGATATTTCCTGATAGTCTGAAGACTTAGATACACTGTAGTGAAAAATTAATCGCATCTATTCCCTACAAGAAGCACGGTTTCAAAAATTAGGTACTGGTATGGATTTGAAGCAGGATAAGCATATAATAATTTTACTAAACAAAAAAAGCTTTCTTACAACCTGGGCAATATGGACCAATCAGGTTACAGAAAAGAAATTTCACGCGACATGATGGACGAATATTTCACTGAGTTTGTTTGTAAACAGAAATAATTGTATTTGGACGGGATTTGAAGAAGCTAGCTTGCAACTACTACACATTTTAAGCAACGTAAAAATGTAAAACTGTTTCAAATTCTAAAGCAATTGAGCATTAATTGTATAATAAAAAGTTTATTCTTTAATTAAAATACAGTTAATTTCACCCTAGTCACCTGAGTAGCTAGCTATTGACCTATGTTGCAGTTAAGCAAACGAAGATATTTTACCAACAGAAAAAGTTTATTTGCAATAAACCTCTTGGAAATATTAGCTTATGAAAAAAGTATAGTTTTATTTTCTCCAAATTCAGGCATCTGGAAAAAATAGCAGCTTCTAGTCCATTTACTGTATTATCTCAATGCATCCAAAGAACGTACGTACGTATGATATAGTAAATACCTTCATTAACGCTTTTCCGGTCAGGAGATTTGATGGACGTTAAACGGTTAAGGGGGGGGGGGGGATAAAACCTACCCCATAGGTTATTTTTGATTGAGTAAAGCTATTAAGCTAATTTTTGATAAAGAACATCCTTATTATGTCTAGTTTCAAAAATTAATTTCGAAGGACCTATACATATAATTTTTAAAGTAGAAATGAGTTCCTATGGCCCATGTCTGTTTATTTGCAATTTTGATGACGTCATACTTTTACTACAAGCACAAAATGTGTCAATCATCGATGACAAAACTGTTATAATTATTGACCTAGTGAAGATAATTTTAAAATAATAATACATGTAAAATTAAATTTGGTTCACTGAAAAATCCAGCCAAGATTATACATTGCGTTCATCTTTAAAAAAATATCATTTTCTCCAGGGGGAGGGTAGTTTTTACCCCCTCCCCGTTAACCGCAACAGGGTTAACACTTTTCCGGCTGGCCTTTTTGATGTACGTTAAAAAGAAATAAGTAGGGGTAAAATGTTTAAAACTTAATTTCTTTGTTCTCAAGAAGATTGATTTTATCCCGCTATATACGTCACGATTAATTATTTGTACAGCAACAAGAAAGCTTTCTTTAGAAACAAAGGATACACTCAAAATGCTAAATTCTGGAAAACGTGCAAGTCACTGTTTATTGGAAAGTCTTCTGACAAACTAATCCTTCTTGTTTGAGATGGCAAAATGAATATATCATTTAAGCTGACACCTCCAATGGTTACTTTAATAGAATTACTGATGGTCTGGATAGCCCAAAGCGTGTCTGATGCAATTGGTAACTTCTCCGAAGACCCAAGCATTTTATCCATCAAAAATAGGCATAATGTGGAGGGTGAATTTGCCGTTAGGCCCATTTCTGAGGAAGAAGTTGTTAAAGAGATTCTTTGGATTTCCCCAAGCAAGTAAGTTGTTCTATACCTATTAAAATTTAAAAGCTTGCCGTGACTGAGTGTGCAACTGTCATTTGACGTTGTCTAAATAGTGCCATCTTAGAGTGTAAGTTTCATGAAGAGTTAAAACTAGCTGCTATCGTACCTACCAACAAAAAGTTGTCTACCGTGGATATAGAGAATTACAGGCCTATCAGTCTGCTACTAGCCATTTCTAAACTGTTTGAGAAGCTTCTTGCGAAGCAACTATCATCATTTATAGTACTGCAATTTTCAAACATCTTTGCGGGTTCAGAAAAGGGCATCGCATACAGCCTACAGTTTTAAAAATGCTTCGTGAATGGCAAAAGTCTATGAGTAGATCTTAAAAGGTTGGTGCAATTCTGATGAACCTTTCGAAAGATTTTGATTCTCTCCCACACGATCTTTTGATAGCAAAACTTGAGGCATATGGATTTAGTATGGAAAGTCTTCGTTTGCTTTATAATAGGAGCAATAGGAAAGAGTTAGAATTAACTCTACAGTGAGTGATTGACTTGAGGATTTTCTCAGAGTGCCTCAAGGCTCTGTCTTGGGTCTGTTATTGTTTAGCATCTTCATTAATGACCTACTTTTTAATATTGTCCTTTAATATGGATGTTTTGCTGCAAAATGGCACATAACTTATTAAATTCTACACATCGTAGAGCATTGTGTGCAATGTTCGGAAGTCATTTCGGGAAGGAACAAGTGTAATGTAGAACACGTTTGAGGAAAAACAAACGACGTACAACCCTAGACGTATAAATTCTTAATCTTTTTCTAAAGCTCGAACTGCTTGTCAAAGAGCTCCAAATACCCCGTCCTGATAGCAGTGTGATCGCGCCGAATGTTTCTTTTATTCAAAACTTTTTGTTCAAAACACGGCGATGGAAAGCCAGAGCAAAAGAAGTTTGAATATTTGGCTCTAAAATTCTATCCACATGAGAAATGAATTCAACAGGTGACTACAGACTTTTCTAATACCTGAGTATTATCATCATAAAAGACAACAAGTGCCACGGTTGATAATAAACTGGCATATTACGAGAAGTTATTGATCCAAGTTTTTGTGGACAATGCGGCAAAACCTAATCGCCGTAAAGAGTTTCCGATGTCGTCTGATACGTTTTCTTTTATTGCTGACATTATGACAACAGCGATGATGAAGCAGGATATATTTATTCAATTTATAAAATACATAAAACTTGCCAGTCCAAATTTGAATAAGACTAACCAAAACACTTTATTTTTAAGCATTTGCTTGACCATGATGTTGAAACAATTAGTTAATAACCACTTACTTATAAAATTTTAATTGCAATCAATAAAAAGCTTTGTACAGTGTGTTTTAAAAAAGTGGCATCAAGAAAAATTGTTGCAGCTTTTAAAGTAACTATTGACTATATGTTTATAAATTTATATAAAAAGCCCTAGATAACATTTTAAAGTCAATCAACGAGACTTACTTTTTCGACAATTCCTCAACCCTATTCCGAATGGGCTTTTTTTTTATTAAGTCAATAGCCATTAATATTTCTTAACCTAAAACACATACCTTAAAGGTACTAATTTTCGCGCATTCGCGAATTAATACGCGAGAAATTTTTTTTAACGTTGCGCTAAAATTAATAGGCGCAAAAATTAGTACCTTTAAGGTAGTCCTAATGCTAATGCTAAATCATGACACAGAGTTTCTATTTTCAAAACTTTAAAGTTGTTATACAATAACTGATTAGTATGAGTTTTTAAACATATGCAAATTGTTCTTTTTTTCTTTCTCTCTCTTTTTAGTTGATAAGTGGCCACTGTCACTGTGTTTTTTAACAATTTTAGTGGCCTCCTAATCATTTTGATTGTATTTTTCTAATATTATTATAAAAAGGTAAATAAAGTGACTAACGTATACCTTTTACTGGCACAAGTTTTCCTAAAATTTCAAAGCTGAGATCACCCTTTTCAATATTATCAAGCAGTGTACATATATATACCCTTTGTATCTTTATTTTTCTCGTTTCTTGAGTTAACCTAGTAAATCTATTTTTTCTTTTGCATCTTTTAGTGCACCCTCACTGATTTCTTCACAAAGAAATTTCATACCTTCACTCGTCGATATACTTGTTAAATTATGCTTCTTGTCTTCATACATCTTAACAAATTTTCTAGAAAGAATAATAATATCTAATTTGTAATGAATAATAAATACGCTGGTAAAGCTGCTATTCAAAGTAACCAAAAAATATTGTTTCAAATAAATCATAGAAAACGATTGTAGAGTCGCATCGAATGGTTGCCTTCCCATAAGAATTCGTCTTTATTTTATAATCTTACATTGTTAAAGACCAGACATTTCAACATAGCCTGGCAATTATTCGATTTTTACAATACTTTTAAATCACTTTCAAAGAGCAGTCGTAGTGACACAGTTGGTAACGCACAAAGCTTGTGTGCCACGGATAACGTGTTCAAATCTCAGCTGAGGTCTTACTTTTTTATTATTTTCTTTTTTTGGCCTGTTTAGTTCTCTTTGTTTTTTATTTTCCATACATAAAAGAGAAAAGTGATATGTTTCCCACGCCATTCAAGTCACGAGCTTGTCATATCGTTGAGCCTTTACTGTTCACTCTTCGCCATTAAACAGAAAGAAATGATAATTTATAACAGATGATTGACAGCTGCCTAACTACAGTAGTTTCGTGTTTTCTTCTTAATTTTTCAGATTTTTATCTTCTTTCTGTCCTTTTTTATTTTTATCTATTTTTTACGGTGGCTGAGGAGTGCCAATCTAAATTTTTGATAAATCTGCATTTCAAAGTTAAAATCCGAATTTCAATATATCCAAATCCAAATATCAATATCCAGAACCGAATTTCCTTATCCAAATCCGAATTTAAATAAATACAATATTCTAATCCACATTTTAGTTTGAATATCTGAATTTCGGTTTGTTCTGTAGGAAATATTTTTACGTATGAAAAACTTTTGTATATGTTCTGCTGTTTTACTGTTCTGAATGTTCCGCTTTTTAAAATGTTCAACTGTTTTTCTAGCATTCTGTATGTCCTGCTCTGTATATTCTACTGTCCTATACATGTTACTGTTCTATATGATCGACTGTTCTAGTGTTCCACATGTTTTTGTAAAGTAGAAATCTTGGAACAATAGAACATAAAGAACACTAGAATATATAGAGCAGTGGAGCATATAGGACAGTAGAACAGCAGAACATATACAACACGAGAACATATAGAACGGCAACCTCGTCCTTAGGACCTTTTCTCACTGTTTGATATATTAATAGCGCTTGTATATCAAAAAGTCATAAAGGGGCCCTGGGGACGAGGATGATAGAACAGTAGAACATTTAAAACAGTTGAACACAAAGAACAGTAGAACATGTAGGACATATCATGGATATATGGACATATACAAGATATACATGCTGTTTTATCTCCATACTAAGTAAATTTATCATAATTGAAAATATTCCCTACAGAAAGAGCATATGTATATTAAAATGCAAATTTTCAAACTGAAATGTGGGTTATGATATTGAAATTCGGATTTCAACTTTGCATGTGGATTTCGGTTGAATTTGGGATTTGAATATTGAAACCTAGATTTGAACTTTGAAACGCAGATTTGGATATTGAAATTGGGATTTGGATATTGTAATTTGGAATACTGTTCATAATATCATGGAGATATTCTTTTATCTCACTGATAATATGCGAGCACTGTATAACCTGTAGATGCCTATATTTTCATGCACATATTCGTATTTTTCACACATACGTTCGTAACTTATATGCATACGTTTGTAATACGTTTGTATTTTTCTTGCACACGTCTACAATTTGAGCTGCATGTGTTGTGCAATTGTGTACGGAGGAGAATCGTATATGTTGGATAACTTAGCTACTAAGATACTTAGCTCTTAGTTCTTTGGAAAGCCTCAGCAAAAAAATTTTGGATCATGAATGGCTCCACAATACATTTCCAGACATGCCTGTTGAAAAATGAAATTTAAGTTTGTTCTTTTTCTAAATTCAATTTTGAATAAAAAAAATTTAACATGATTTGAAATTAACACCAATTTTCCCTATCATTTTGATTTCAACACGTAGACTGTATGACTATAAAACCTTTTCTGAAAGCGAAAGGATTGCTCAATCATAGTTATTCAAACAATAAAAGTGTTATTTGTACTGAGTTTTCAACAAAATTGTTGGACAATCACACTCCTCATTTTGAGGATATTGTGTCAAGTAATATTACTTCGACTTAAAATGTCCGAAATATGTGAAACTAAATTTTATGTATCATTACAAAGTTTGGTGTTGCTAGCTCTCGTATTCAAAAAAGTTTATTAAGAAAAACTAACAGGGGGATCTTCTTATCCCCAATAAGAAACAGAGTTAAATGAAAATTTGTCTATTGTCAACAATAGACTTAATTTAAATGAAGGTAAACCAGTAATGCGCTGTGGACGATCAGGAAAAACATGCCTTACTTACCTTAACACTGTATCATCAACCATTCCAGTATCATGGCTCTTTTTAAAATCATTAAAATCTGAACTATCTTTTTCTAAGATTGTAACATAGGTTGGTTCTTCGCTATTTTCAACACCTGATGCTTCTCTTTTCGGTGGGAAGGTAACTTCCAGCTTCTTTTCTTCTTTATCCTGTGATATTTCTTGAACCATTACCCGCATTCCCTCACACAAATCTTTTTCGCCTTCCAAAGTTTCAATCATTGTCGTACCGTTCTCTCTCGCTGGTAAAATTAAGAGATCAACCCTCATGATAGCTCTTGTTAGAATTTCAAGCAAAACATGGTTATTGGGTGTCGTTGGATCAACAAAAGTTATACAATGCTCAGATTCACATCCACGAAAACCTCGATAGTCTGTCACCAAGATTGACGGTTTTTTACTGCTTTGTGTTTCATCAACAATTTTTTGCTTATCATTCCTACTTGGGTACTTTTGTCGTAGATAATGTGTACACTCTCTGTATTCACGGTTCGCAAGGCTTTCCAGGGCGTACTTTGTTATAACAACTTCATCCATGACGTTGCATATAATTGTACAATCATACTTGTCATCCAGCAATTTCTTCAAAATTTCTGCCAAAATTTTGCAGCTACGAGCAGAATCTTTTGTGAACTCATCATTCAAATATACTAGTTGAGACTTTTTACCCTCAATGTCATGTCCTAAATGAGCAGGTTCAAATGTAAATGCAGTTTTTAAAACCATTGATGATTTTTCTGATGGGACATGTGGTAACATTTTTGTTAACTCTTGAGGATCAATTAATTGGTCTGTGTCTACAGGTGTCCGATGTGAAGCTTCTGTAAAAGTGGTTTCGACATTTTCCCTATACCCAGTGGTTTCGACATTTTCTATGTGACTTTCATTCTCGTCATTTTCCCTATACCCATCGTTATTACTATGCTCCATTTGTGTTGAATCGTATAATGGTAATAAATGTGGCGAGTTTAGGTACGTTTTTGGTATTGCTGGAGTACCTGGCGATAAATGAGGTAACTTTAATTCTGCTGTAACATCTTTTACCTTATTTTGAATGGTTTGAACCAAATGAAATGGCTTGGAACACATTCGCATACTATTTTTTAACGCAGGTAGCATCTTCATCCCTGCACTTTTCAACGTGCTCTTTAGGATTTTGCGAGCTTTACCATTGTCCGTAATCTCATGTTTTTTTTTAACGCTTTGTAGAGCAATAACCAAAGTAGAATTTTGCATCTTTTCATCCAATGTTTTCTTGAGGCGTTTGCAATACTTTTCATCCACTAAGTCATCTAAATTAAGATAAAAAAAAACTATATTGAATTAAATTAAATATATAAAAAAGATAGGAGACAATTTATAAAAGTTTTACAATTTTATCAATAAATGAGTCCCCCTCACGTAATTTAAAGTTTTCATTATATGGCATTTAATTGATCCTATTATAGGTAGGCTTTTCGAGGTTTGTGTAGCCCTGAAGGGGGAAGGCTTTTTTTGCCTGCAGGCCATGCCTTCAGATTGGCTTACACCGAAAACATTAAATCTGTATAGTTAGGATATTGTGCTTGTGCAACATTTTGAAATATGACATCATCATAAATTTTTACAATTAACGCAATTTTTTTAATAAATTCAATCAACACCATTTCTGTATCAAAATTTATTGATAGAAAGTAACTGACTACTGTGTTTAAAAAAGGTTTAAACTGTGTTACATAATTAATAACAGGAGCCGTGACCGAGTGGTTAAAGCGCTTGTCACGTGATCGGGGGTTCTGAGATTGAATCCCTTGCGAGGATTCCGGTAGCGACTCTTAATTCTGCATGGTACCCTGAGCTGTTTCCTTCAAGGCAGGACCTTCATTAATAACAGTTCATGAAGAACTGAAGAGGCTATCCTGTGTAAATAACTAAATCATATTATATCACATAGATAAGATAATCACCTGAAACTTATCCAAAATTTGTCTAATAAGTATTTGTTAATTGATGGAAACTTCAAAATAATAGCAATAGTACATTAATTTTTGCCACCGACATGAAAAGTGCCTGTATAGAATAGGGTTAAAGGGCAAAAAGTTTACTAATTTTCATAAAAATTGGCGTTAACTTTGTACAATGATTTTTCTTGTTATTAGTGTTTGTCTGAAGAAAAGCGAAACTAAATGAATGAAATTTTCATATTTTCCTAATGGTGCACATCAAATTGCGGCCTTATCAGTAAAGGAATACCAAAAAAATAAAAACTAATAGACAAATCCTCAATGTTTCCACTGTTTGCTTCAAGCTGTCAAAGTTAATTAGCTTTGCTTTGGCACCAGTTTAAGTCAAAAGTTGTAATCGACTTATAGCCTTCTTGTTTATATTAAGAAGTTGAAGCCTCTCCATGACGGGACTGGAATTCTCAATCACACAAAATTGGTTGTAGTTTTTGCAACAACAAAAAAAATTAAAAATGTTAGTTTCTATCTGATGATAAATTTTGTCGTTGAGCCTACAGATTTTGCGATAATCTACGATAGGTACCACGGTAAACCGCGCTTTAGATGGTTCACAGTGCTCGATTCAGAGTGCATCTCATTCCTAATCGGAATTTGTGTATGACTGCGTAATTAAGTAAAGAGGTTGCTGGTTTGATCCTTGCTCTCGCCATGTTGAGTTATTCTGGCTTGAAATCATCTCTATATCTTAACGTCTAGATTGACTGACTTAGTGAAGACTGTAATTGACTAATTTTCTCGTCGAATGGATGCAATTGAAAATTTGATATGTGATAGATGTCTGTCTATGGACCCTCCTGGAATCAAACAGCTGTCAAACTGGTCTGGCTTAGTTAGAATATCAACAATTAATATTAGTCTCTGTTTATTTGTGATAATTGGAGGAAAGTGGATATTCAAAAACACTTGAGTAAATACAATGTAATGTGGTCAAGCAACATGCACATAATTATAAACCGTGTGACATGGACATGGACATTCTACTATAGTTGCAACGACGTGAACACGAGAAACCCTTATCAACCAATGACAATGTGGATGTTCAAATGGGTGTTGGACATGAAAAAACACGTGGTATGGACATGCAAAACCATGTTTTGTGCACATTTTAAAATCATTTTCTGTTGGTTTTTGAACGCCAGTATATTGCAAGTCAAAGACATGCAACATCATATAATTCAAAATTTGATTGAGGTAGACATTTGATATCATGTGTCGTTGTGCACATCAAAAACATACAGGATAAATTAGCATATACTGGAAAAGTTGGACCTCGGACCTTCGAGACCTTGGTAAAGAAAACCGGAAAGTTGGGGCCCTTAAGTATACTAAAAGGTAGGATCTTACAGAATGAATATTTCATAAATTAAATTTAATTCATTATGCTTAAGTTGACACTTGAAGTTTTTAAAGTTTTCACGTGCATGCGTTATAGGTCTTATTCTTAAACAAGCTAAAAATCTGCACCGGTAGCAATATTTACAAGCAAACTCACTAACTCATCTTAACCCTATTCAGGGTGGGAATTTGGGTCTCTGAAAGGGTGGGGGGGAGCATGACTTTTGATAAAGGGATGCTTTGATGATGAAACTTGGCACGTATGTTCTACGTTATATAATAAACAAAATGACGTCTTCTTTTCTTCGAAGACTGCTAATTTTAGCGCCAAAATTTGTAATCTAATAGTTATTGATGGATCTAAAAATACGTTTGAACGTTATAAATATCGATTATTTGCTTAATTAGAAAAACATTGTCATTTTTTTATGACACCTATTGACAACAATGCTCTTTGATTTATTTCATATACAGCACATGCTTGTGAGGTTAGGATCAAGTTTGAAGCACCAAAACATTAACAATCAACTTGAAAATGGTAATTTACTTGTAAAGTATCAATCAATGTTCATGTAGAATACTTTCTTGTTTTTTAAATATTATATAGCTTACTTTGTATATACTGCACATGTACATAACATTTTCCAAACTTCATCTATCCGCTTCATGAAACAATATTTACTTTGTAAAATATCAATACAAATGCATAATGTTTGCTTGTTTCAAAAATTGCTTATTTTGTACTGCGTATACACACTTTTCTTGTTGTTTGGAAAATCTCTCACCATTTTTGGTTTTCTTAAATAGGATTCGGAAAGATCCCATTTTTGTGTTCCTTTTAGTAATTGAATCCCAACATATACATTCTACACTAATTTATTACAGATATTATAACAATCAATCTTGCAATAAGACTTGTTTAACTGTTTTTGTATTTTAACCCTATAAAATATAGGCTTTTTGGGGCTCTTTACTAAGTATGGGGAGGGGGTATGTTCACGTTTTTTATCTTAACAACTAAGCATGTTGCAGTCACAAAATTTGGTAGAAACATACAACTTCATAACGGAAGCAAGAAAACCATAATAAATTCAAAATGGCCATTGTTGTTCGATAACGTCATCACAAAGTGCCAAAAACGGTAAAATTATGTCTAAAACTTTAGAAAGGTGTATCTGATGATTTAAAAAAGATATTTTGGTTCTATTCTGATTTTTATCAGTTAAAAGGATTCTCTTCGGAGGTAAATCATGAGATTTCTCAAAAAAGTTAGTCCTGACCCAGTACAACGCACCAAAAGTGCAAAAATATCTTTTTCTAATTTTTTGAGCCATTTTGAATTCGTGACGTCATTAAAAATATTGTTGTAGTCAGCAAATTTAGTTTGTTAATGTTAGTACGTGCACAAAGTTTCATTGTGACCCTGGTTGACTTCATAGATAAAAGTTCAAAAGTATATAAATAAGAAAATGGGGAAAGATATGACCTTTTAAATGAAAAATTGGCTATTTACGCCAGCAATTTCAGTTTTTTTTAAACCATAAAACTTGTTTCAATTGGCCTTTTTGAGTTAATAAAGGGTATTGTTTGTAGAGTTATGGCAAACTTTTGCCGAGTTAACGCACTTCAAAAATTGGAAAACATACAAATTTTTGCTGATTCATCAGCACATTTTTAGCGATTTCATTGTGAATCTATCAGCAAAGGCTTCCGTTGTCTTCCGTGAGAGTATGATGAGCTCAATTGCGAAACTCTATCCCCAAGAAAGTTTATTATAGTATAAAGTAATTTTCAGACCAAAATGAAAAGCGAGGCCTCAAAACCGGTTACCTAGCAAAGATTTGAGAGTTTGTTCTTGTGGCAGTTGTCTCAATTGCTTTAATAATTTCAATATATGTTTGTAAGGAAAACTTGTAGAATTTTGTCACATTAACCATATAAGTATAGTCTACGCTCAATTCTACATTGAAATTTTATTGCTGCGATCCCACCTGGGACCCTTGTTTAGCCTTTGTCTTATGCATCATAGCAAATAAAAATAGCAAAATAAATTTGGAAAACGCTTTACGTATTCTAGGGACAAAATCCAAGACGGGATGAATATTCTGGGTTTGATACAGAGGCCCCAAGTACACAGCACTTTTAAATTATTTCGAAAAACCATGGAACAAAAATAGGATACCTAAGTTCCGTTAATTATGAATCAAACACCCCGATTTGACAAGTGGACCATGAGGTATATAGAATCTTTTACAAAGATTGTTTGCTGTAATTTGTGTAGGTAGCCGTTGCCGGTTTGGGCTATGTGGCGCTAGTTATACATGGTCTAATGTACATGTTTTCAATTGCTAATTTACAGACAAATGTTTTAATGAATAATGCATAATGAAACATAAAGGTTTCCTTGGGAATCGAAAATAATTAACAGTAACAATGCAACAATACCTGGAAATTCGTCAATCAGGAAATGAACAGGTCCTGGATTGTTGTCGATGTAATGGTCAATGATATCAGCAATGTTACCTCGTTCTTTTCCAGGCTGGAACATATCTTCCACTTTCAATTTAGCTTTGTCAGCCATCTCTTTTAAGTTAACTGATATCAATTCAGTTGATGAGTTGTGAATCTTTTTAATCATCTCAAAGTATTTAGATACTTCAATTTCAAGTAGACTGTAGGGATCAAAACAAATGTAAAAGATCTTTGATGGAGAGCCTTCCTGATACAGGTACCGAGCGATTTCCTTCAAGATTATTGACTTACCTAGTGAAGGAAAACAAAGTTAAGTTGTAGCTCCTTATACATAGATGGAAGTCTAACGGTTTTCTAACGATGTGCCTTATTCTACTTCTGCGATTTCTTTAACGAAATAAATTAAATGAATCAAATTAGGAGGCACAATCAGACGCGCATTGTCTCAGTGACTTAAGTTGTCATTAATAATGGCAATGAAGGCTTACAAAAACCTACATCACAAGAAAACCAGCTATTGATCACCTGCTATTTTATTGGTGAAATTTCTTTAAATATTTTTCGTAAAAGACATAATAACGGTACTATGATGCCCGGATAATCCTCGATTTCATTGTTTGTAAACATATTCGACTTAAGCCTTTTTGTAATTCAATTTGTAATATTACTACTTCGCAATTATTTTACGCCACTTTGTAATCTTGAGGCTGTTTTGGTCATGTTTTCAATTTAATTTAATTTAGATTGTTCCTTTCTACAAAAATAATTGTTCACCTTTGTTGAGGAGCTCCATTTTAAAAGATCGTACTTAAAATTCCAAAGAGAAATCTTCAACCCCATGAAATTCTTTAAAATTCAGTGAAAACCATGCAGAAACACGGAAATACCCCTGTGGAATTCGAAATTTCTATTTTAATTTACCGAAATCCTACGGAATTCCACCTGTAAACGACACTTCCTCCTTCAGAAATGTAAATTCTAGTGTAAACGCTACTATTATGGAAATATCCAACCTCCTCTATCGCAGTATATGGCTTATTTTGTGTTTTTTTGTCCATGAATCTGACAATGTCTGTTTTATTGTATCAAAAATAAACACGTGTTAATTGAAAGAAATCCTCTCCTTAATCAATGTGTGATTATGTGAGTATGATAACAAATCAGAGTTACACAGTAATCAAAAATAATAAAATCTCCAAGTTAAAAAGTGGCACAAAAGTTAAAAATTGCTATGAAATTACAAGCTGGTATGAAATTACAAAAAGACGCAGAACTACAACTATCTACCTTTAAGCTAAATGAAAGCTTGGTAAGAGAAATTCCTCAATTAATGATTTTTATAGAATGTTGAATAAAAGAAATCATTAAAAATAATAATTTTTTTGCTATTTATATAAATCAGCCAGAGTCATGTAAGCTCTGTTTGAGTGCACCGAGGGCTCTCTTTTGGTAACACGGGGGTTTAAAGTCAAAATCTTATAAAGACAAAAAATGTATAACTACAATGATGTGATCATTATAATAACTGGAATTTTATCTATGTTTATCAAGATAAAAACATTGGAAGCAATTGTTTATATCTAAATATTATTAAACCTACTAGTAAAGTAAAGATGCTAAACACATGCTAAGACTGAAAATGATATGCATGTCAAAGGACAAACTGTTGTGGAGACTTGAGAAGTGCAAGCTGTGTTTTTGGCTGATTGATGAAATATTGAATACCGACGTTGAATTTAATTGAAATTGTTACTCGTTACATTTTGTGAATTTAGCTAGTTAGCCAAGAATTAGGGGCTAGAAGTAAGTTAGGGCGTAACCCAATTTTAACCTGGTCCCTGTAGATGAAAATGTTCTCCACTTTTAACATATTTCATGACCTTGAGTTTTAGAGTACTACGCACCTGTTTGTTAATAAATTGTACAGTTAAATTTTCAGAAGTATGCATTGTGGTGGATTTGTCGTCGAAACATGGCCCAGACTGGTGCAGTCGACTTATACTAATAAGATAATAGATCAAAGTGGTGAACAGTTTTCATATATGGGTGAAAATTTGTTGTTTTCGGTTAAGGCAGGTCAGTGCCGTTTGTTTGAAAACTCAGCCATCAGTGTGTGGTCTGTGAATTTATACGATCAACCGGTTAAAGGTATGTTGAAAACTTTATAAACCTCATTCATAAATATAAATATGTTTTGCAGATGAAAGCGTTAGACAATTTTCTTATAACTGTTGAAGTTTGGTGTTTTCTGTCTGAATTTTTCATTTTAAAGGGTGTACAACAAGGTGATACTCTTGCACCATATAATTTTGTTATTTTGTTAGACTGTTTTGAACTTTGTTCGGAACGCATATAAGCAACCGGTTTATTAGTCGACAAAGGGTATCTAGGACAGTGACACAGCAGCCTTAGAAGCTAGAGGAGAATATTGCAGTGATTTTTAGACGATGAAAAGTATGCTGACTTATATATATTCTGTTTTATTTGATTAGTTAGGTATTTTGTTTATATTGTTATGATTTTCCATTAGGTTATCGATAACTTATAGAGCAAAGATATAACGTATGTTTGATGCTTTCTTCCTATGTTTATGTGGTCATTGTGTATTTCCCAAGTTATAGACGCCAAAACATAGACTTTATCATGCAAAAAACATCTTGATGGACGAGAAACTGAACTTGGATTCAACTCCACCCTAGAACGAGTATGCGCCTTGCTGACGTCACTATCGCTGACCTCGACTATGCAGACGACTTGGCCCTTTCAGGAGAAGATATGCATAATGCACAGGCAATCCTGACTCGATTGGAAGAAGAAGCAGAGAAAGTTGGTCTTTACTGCAATGCTAAAAAGACGGAAGTACAAAGCTTCAACTATGACACTCCGCTTCACAAAACAGCAAAAAATGGTGAGCCTTTGAAAGTTGTTGACAATTTCAAATACTTAGATTCGTGGACGAAAAGCTCAGAAGACGATCTCAACGTGTAAAAGACTCTAGCATGGAACACCTGTCATAAATTGAGCAGAATCTGTAAATCTTACCTCTCACGGAAGATCAAGCTAAGAGTATTTCACTCAACCGTTGAAACGATCTTATTCTACGGTGCAGAAACATGGACAATAACAAAGTTTCTTGAAAAGTAGATTGATGGCTGTTACACAAGATTGTTAAGAATGGTCCTCAAGATCCCTTGGCAAAGCCACAGACCGAACACGATCCTCTATAAGAATCTTTTCTTCGTCTCGCAGAAGCTTCGAAAACGAAGAATGCAACTTGCTGGTCATCTCATCAGACACGATGAAGGATATGCAAACAAATTGGTTTTTTTTTCAACAGATGGACAATTTACTAGAAGATACAACAACGGAAAATGTGAACGAGTCGACAAACCTGATGAAAGTTCGTGAACGATGGAAAGAAGGAATAAATGAATAATTAATGGGATAATACTCCATAAACTTAAATTCATGAAATATCAAATTAAAGCATGGAACAGGCAGTATTGGATTTTTTTTATCTGTGCTTGTTTGCACGGCTTTCTGACAACAAACCAGACACAAGGCATTTTCTTAAAATTTACCCGATGGTTGGTTTAATGTCGGCACGCCGCGCCGACAAGAAAAGACCAAAAAATCAAATTTTGCCTGGTCTATGAAAAGTGTTCACTACTTTATCGTATATCTTATGACTTTGAGTTTATGTAGTATTATACGCACATAGTGCACAGAGAAATGCAATGCATGGATTATGGTTAGGCTGAGAACCCACATTTCAGTTAAGCTTCAGTTTAATTGTGCTGGGTGGTGCAAATACAAAAAATAAGTGTTACTATTTCCATGGACAGTAATTATCAGAGTTGATTTAAATTTAAATTTAAATGTTTTTAAGTAGAACGGGTAACTTTTTTCACAATTTTGTATCACCAGAGTTACAAGGTAACAGTTATGATCTATTTGCATTTAAGGCCGGTTTCTAAAGCATAGATAGGGTAGTTAGTCGTTACCGGTTTTAGCAGTGGGGCTTATTTTTGATTACTTCACGCTTGAGTTATAAAACTTGCCGATAAATACAGAGATACCTCACGGATGTCTTACATCAGGTTCAAGTTGCTGAACCTAACCAAAATAAAAAAATGAAAAATTCAAAATTTGTTTCACAACGCAGAATTCGAACCAGGGATTACTGTATTTCAATATTTGTCTTACTATTCACTCGGCCATCGTGGTTTCTTATGAGCGTTATTCACAACGTAATATCACAGAGTGTATTAACAACCACACTCTAATAAAACGTACAGAATTCACAAGACCATCAGCTCCTTGGATGAGCACACTTGACATTTTAAAGCTACAAAACAAAAGAAATAAGCTAAGACAAATTGCACATCGCATCAACATGAAGGAGACTGGATTACATTCAAAGCGGTAAGGAATGAACTCAAAAAACTGATAAAAACTACCAAACAAACCTTTTATAAAACTGCACTTTCTTCAAGAAAATCATAAACGGTGTGGACCATCCACCGAATTTTAAAACCTAACCCAGAAATAGTTACAAAGATAACAACAACATTATTAAATAAACACTTTAACACTACAGTTACACGATTAACTGGTTTCCAAACAAGAGTTGATGTTATAACCACACTAACCGGCATTGCTGAAACGAACGCAACCTTTAACTTGAAACCAACAACATTCAACCAGTCGAAAAAGGAAAACGACAGTTTAATAAGTGACTGCTCAACTGGGTTTAATACTATTTCATTGCTGATTTTATAGCTTTCCACAATCGATCTAATACATATGTATAACTGTATAACGATAAACTGTATAAAGACTAACAGGTTTCCAAAGAAATGGAAAATTGCAAGGATATCACCGATACCTAAGGTGAAGGTGCCAACAAAACCAGAAGATTATCGACCAATATCAATACTCTCTGTGCTGTCAAAAGTATTCGAAAGAATTATTTTATAACAGGTGAAGGAATAAATCAAGCTGATAGGTGACTATCTGATATAATATCCCGAGTCCTGTACTTTTCAAATTACGTGCTCGATATACCACGGACTAAAAATGATAAATTGTTAAAAACCGGTATTACCACGGACTAAAAATAAATAGATAAAAACCGGTATTACCACGGACTAAAAATGATAAACTGATAAAAACCGGTATTATCAAAACTGATTTAAGCGATCATTTCCCAATTTTTATGATAGAAAATGTAAAGGTAAGTAATGTTGAAGGTGAGACATCTTTTTCACAAGACAAATCAATGAAATCAGTATTGCAAAATTTCATGTCATGCTTGAACATAATACTGATTGGGAGCTGATTAAAGATTGCGAAAACGCTAACAGTGCTTATAACCTGTTTGTGAAATTTTTTCTACTCAATATGTATTTCCAATCAACGCCAAATCAGTATTAAGTCCTTAGATGACAAAAGGTCTCCTTAAATCTTCTAGGAGGCCAGAAAGAAATCCAAAATAAACTATTATTCAACCTTATGTTAAAGAAAAATCTAGAAAATGTTTCGAATCATACATTACTGAAGTTGAAAACGATATGACAGAATTTGATTTGTCTTATAAAGAATTCGATAAAGCATTTCAATCGCTCCAATCAAACAAGGGAGAAGGTTTGGATGAAATTAACGTCAACGTAGTAAAATCAGTTCTCGATCTTATCAGAAGCCCGCTTCATTACATTTTCAATCTTTGTCTAATACAGGGTGTTTTTCCTGACGACTTAAAAAAAGCAAGAGTGATTCCGGTTTTTAAAAGTGGCGATGATTCTCTACTATCTAACTACAAACCCATTTCTATCTTGCCATGTTTTACGAAAATCCTAGAACGAATTATGTACAATAGGCTTTTTGATCATCTAATGAAACATAATATCTTATACAATAAGCAATTTGGTTTTCAGAAAGGACATTCTACAGAACATGCAGTAGTAAATTGTTCCACCTGAAGTTGGCCCTTGCTTGAAGTTGGCCGCGCCGACGCGTCTGGCCAACTTACGGCACGAAAGGCCAACTTGAGGCAGGTTTATACAAACAATATGGTGGAGAAGATACACACGACTACACACGAGGTGAGCAGACAGCAGAAGCAACTATTTGTTGTCTGTCTGTTCTGCACGAATATTTTGCTGGAATAAGTAGAGAATTAGAAGATGAAAATATTGACTAGCTAAATGAGCGAATTGTTGTTTTTGATCTGCAAAACCGTTAGAATTTATTCACTGAATAGACTTTTGTGGCTACTTTTAGTTTTACTTTGGTGTTGTAGGTAGTACAAAAAAAGCTATTATAGTATATGGACATTTTGGGAAATCAATTGACTGTTAACCCTACCTGTACTTGGGGGGGGGGGGGCCTACTAGGCCCGCGGTCCTGTTCCAGGAGAAATACCTCCAAAACGAAAAATTATACAAACTTGACATTTTTGACTTTAAATAAAATTTTATTGGGAAGATATTCCTAAAATTTCAAGTGTTTACCTTAATTATTGACATAATTATGCTCAATTATTGAACGCAAGGTGAGAACTGTAACCTATTATACTGTAAATTCAGAAAATCTTAAACAGACCATAACTTTCGATAGACAAAAGATATTAACATGAAACTTTGACAATAGTCGTATATGATCAAGAGAAATATGCAAACGTCATCAATTTTGTATATGACGTCACAATTTCAAAATGGCGCGCGAAAGTCCAAAAACATATTTTTGATGTTTTTGGCGCGCTATAGATGGTCAGGACTTGTTTTTTTTTTTTAATTCTGACGAGTAATGCAGGAAAGAGTTTTCTTTTAGCTTTCTAAGTATGATTTGAAAAGCTCTTTTTACTTTGGAAGATATAGTGATTTAAGCAAGTATATGTATTTTCTTTGTACTAATTTTTTATGATGACGTCACTACGTAACCATAGCAACCATTACTTTTTGAGTATGATTTTGTTACTACTCTTACTGAGGAATAACGTCATACTAAGTTTCAAGTTTATATCATTATGCTATCAAGAGATATTAACCGCGGGCCTAATTATGCTCAATTATTGAACGCAAGGTGAGAACTGTAACCTATTATACTGTAAATTCAGAAAATCTTAAACAGAC